>JAPQRQ010000003.1:25396506-25415387 GCA_037367365.1 Apogon talboti | reverse complement strand
AAGGTCAAATCCTTCAGAAATACAACATGCAAATGCTTGTATTAGTTATTTCTTACTTTTGATTTTCTTAATAAAAATTAAGAAATATCAGCACTTATTAACTATCATAAATGTTAAAACAAAGAAATATAGATGATTAAAATAATAAATAAAGAACAAATGGATTATACAAAATATATGTATATGACCCCTGTTATAGATGAATGTCGTCAGTCATTAATAATCTATAATCTGTACATACTTTGCTATTTCAGAAGTGTGTATCAAACTGGTAGCCCTTCATATTACTCAGTACCCTTGGAGTCGCCCCCAGTTTCAAAAAGGTTAGTGACCCCTGCTCTAGACAATATATTATCAATATGATAATGAAAGAAATATACATAATAAGTGTGCACAATATTGTTGTGTATGATTATAATTATGTGGTTATAAGGTGGAGTTAAACAGTCTGATGATGGAATGATTTCCTGTGTTGTTCAGGGGTGCAGAATGCACATTAAAGGGACCAGGGCCATTTGTTTCAATTTGGAACAATGTCAATGTAACACAAATCAATGGATTAGCTGAGAGCAAAAGCTTCATTCATATAAAACCAAGTCCTGATCAGAAAACAGCAAAGGGAAGACCAAATTCATAACCATGTCTCCATAAGGTGACGTTTATTTTTGCTCTTCTTTGACTCGTTGAGTGAGTTTTATTGGTAGAGAAATAAAACTTGTATTGTTGGATCTGATTAGTGTTAGCTTAGCGCTGCAAAGTTTGATCTTTTGTTTGATGAAGTTATTCATGACATGTGCTGGTCTCAGACTGTTAGTTGGTTTTCAGTATTTGCCCATTTATGTCCTTGTTTGAATTGTGTTCTGTTGTTTGACAACTGGTTTGGTGGAGCTGTTAGCTGATGTCACCTGGTTATGTGGATGTATAGCATTACCATGGCAACACAGACAGAGCAGACCCGCTGGGATAGCCGGGTCCCCTGGTAGTGGTGTAAGAGGTTTAGTGAAACCAGAATATGTTGTTTGCCTCCTGATGTCTTTGCTGTAGTTTAGATCATAAGCCCCTCCCCTTCAATGTTAGTCAACAGGGCATGGTCCAAATACAAAGAAAGAAATACAAATGGAAGTAGCTACATGTCCTCAGTTTCCTGACAGTGATTATTACGTTTGGTGAAATATCAACAGGCTTGATTCTCCTACTTTTTGATTAGAATTTTACTGGGGAAAAAGTTTGTTATAATAATATATCAGAAAAAAAAACAAAATATGACCAATAAGAAAAACAAAGAGTAAAGAGTCTATATTTCTAAAAAATATTTATATATTTTTATACATTTTTCTAAAAAATTCAAATTTGTGCCAGTACTATTGATGTGCTGATTATTTTCCTCACATTTTAACCAGGAACTGTGAATTTACCCAGAACTTGGTGGAAAAGGGGCTAATGAGAAAAGCAGGTTATAGTTTATTTCAGTTGTTCCGATATATTTATGAAGTCAATTATTCATGCGTAATTTGATTTAGATTCATGTGTTGTATTTGCGGGTTTACCTGCTCTGTGAAACGGGTCGTTGGTGTTGAAAACTGTGGTGAAGAAGCCGAAGGGGAAAGCACCGATGCCGAAGGACATGTGAAAGCCGGTGTCGCCGAAGCCCTGGAACATCTGCAGCCAGAGACGAACAGTTACACAGTAAAACACACAGGAGGCTCCATCTGTAGGCGCAGAGATGGACTCACCCCTCCTCGACTCTCTGGCTCTGTTCTCTGTCCCTGAGGCCGAGGTGGAGTTTTCAACCTGGGCAACAGAAACAGTCGACTGTGTGGTTAAAAACACACATGCACACTGATGACCTCTCACTCAGTGTTTTTTTTTTTTTTTACCTGGGGTCCTCCTGGCTGGAGCTCCCTCTGCCGTACAGTGGGATGACTTTCTCTCTGCTGATGCCGGCTTTGCACACAGGACACTGCTGCCTGCTGGGCCTGGTCTCCAGCCACTGAGGACAAAACCACCAAATAAGTCAAAAACAGGACAAATGCTCCTGAGTCCTGTGGTCCTGATGCAGGAGATCAATCTGATAGAAGTGGATGGTACTTTCACTGGATTATCAACTAATTAAATCAAAGTCCATATATGACTTCCCATTAGGGCTCAATAGTAACTATATTGATGTCTCTAACCATTTCCATTTTATAATCCATCAAAATATGGACCATTATGAGTAAAGGCAAATTTTTAATATTTAGAAATTCCTCAAAAATGCAACCATTTAGCATCCCAGTAGCATTTCCTACATGTATACTTGAAAACAAAATGAAAAGAAAAACAAAGGTAAGTAAAAAAGATGTCTCCATAACAGACCTGCAGCAACATGTTCTAAACACATTTATCAGAAGAAAAAATAACAATACGGTCATGAATCCGCCGATCAATAATTAGTTGATTTTTGGTTTAGCACCAACAGTACACTCTATATTTTCACAGATCTGAGTGTGTGTTTATATGTCGATTTATAGGTAGAGCCTTTGCAAAATAACCAAAGATGCAGTGCTGCTGCTGCTACTACTGATATCACTACTACTAGGTTTTCAGATGTAGAAATTTGCAGTTGTCTACAGTTGTAATATTTTTAGTAGTTTAACTGCAATATTATGCACGTCATTCCCTGCATATACTGTTTTCATTCGTGTATTTCTTTTGTGACTACACGGTGAGCAGTGTTCCATTTCAAACATGTCGAGTCTGAATGGCAGTAAACAGAGGCATTAAGTGCATTAGCATGTTTAAGCTGCACTAAGTCAACTGACGGGTCTAGTCTCCATGCTGAGGTTACATCACCACCGCGCGGTATGCTGAGAGGTTAATGTGATAATGTGTTAAATGAAGTTGTGTTTCGGGACAGTGCTGCCAAATCCAGATCCGGTGCAGATCTCCTTTGTAGTCCTGTTAGCTGTGTTTTTGTCAATAATCAGACAAAACAGAACAAAAGGAACACAATGTCCATAGCACTTTTTTTTTCTAACAAATTCAGTCATTTGCAGCATCAGACTGGGACGACAGGCCATAGGTGTGAGCTGTCAATCACGTATTAAACCCCTCCTACCAGTATGATAACACCTGTGATAGGCTAAAATCGGTGCGTCATGGGGTAGACTCTCTACAGCCTGAAAAAAACAGGACAGGAGTAGATGCAGAAGCCTCGTTTCCTCTCAGGCCACTTGATTTACAAAATGCTAAAAGGTAACTATGGATTTTCATGGAGCTTTAATTGAGGATTTGCTTTAGAGTGGAAAATTTGACGAATGAGTGGTTCCTCTAAAGAATTTTCTCGCTCCACAAAACTCAAATTGTACCCTGTCACATATTCATTGTTAATGTATCTTGCATTTACACCATTGCAAGTGATACTTTTTCTTGTTTTCATTGATATTCACTATATACGGTATATAATTTTGATAAAGGCAAAATTTTAAAGCACAATCTTGAGTTCATGTACACAAAAAAAACCATTACAACTGGAGTGAGCAGAAATTGTATGTATTTCTCTGCATCTTCCAGCCCTACTTCATAATCGTACTTCATTATTTTATTCATTGGTACAAACCACAGCAGGTCTAATTGGTGAACATACTAAAAATATGAACATAAGTGTCCAAAGGCTTTAACAAGTGCAAATACAGAAAAGTACTGACCTGATGCAGACAGGGCCAGCTGTAAAGACAGAACAAAACAAAGAGTTAATTTACATTCTCACACTTTAACAACACTCTTCGAATGTTTCTGTAAACATACTTCATCTGAATGGGTAGACTGAACCGGTCCTGGTTCAATTAATGTCCCAGTTTCCTGTTACCTGTCAGTACCCGGCCCACCGAAGCCCACCCACCTACAGACACCTGTTCCTAACAAGGTGGCTGATTAAAGCGGCCCCTGCTCCCCGTCGGTCGCATTAATTGACTCCATCTGTTGTCCACGGTTAGCGACGCTCGGCCCGAGAAGCTGCCGCAGAGGCTGACCGGCTGCTGCATTGTGGGAGTGCAGGATGAAGGTTTTGGGCTGGAGCCAAAAATAGAAGTCACCAATATCTTGTCACTTGGATACTTGGAACGGTACATAAAATCAAACCTAGAGAAGATTTTTGTCTTAAACAAGTGGCTCTTTGGTCAATACAGACCTCCTTTATGACAGTTTATTTCTTTTCTTTTCCTTGTTTTCAGTTTCTTTTATTTCTTACTTTGTCTGTCCAAAGTCTAACAGTACCTTTACCAGCACCCCCCCATCAAACATTGTGCATGTTTAATGTTTAACCCTTTAACCCCTGAGACATTATTCCAGGTAAATGTGCTGCTGCGAATTTGCATCTGTTTCAGTGTCATAAAAGCTGCTGTGAGCATGTGCTTGTGTTCCTTTTCTTCAGTGGTTTTGCTTTACTGTGTGTTTTAGGGTCAAAACAGGGTGGAATAACAGAGGAAGACAAAGAGAGGAATTGAAGTTTGACAGGTTTTTAGTAAATAATACACTCAGAATGTACATCAATAAGAGATTTAGGATGTTGAACATGAACTGTGAACTGGAACACACTGAACAACAAATATTTGAATTTCAGCTGAGTAGTTTTTGTTTTGGAACTCTTCTTTTCTAAATCAGTCCAGCTGCTGTTTGGCACCTGGTTGAACTCCAAAAAGCAATTACATGGTCAAACCTCCGTAAAAACACAGTTAAAATGGTGTAAAAACAAAAGCCCAAACCGTCTATTTTTTACAGTGAGTCTGTCTGACTCACTGCTCTGTGGTTTGCCCCCTATTCCACAGACAGTGGGGGGGGGGGCACTGAGCACGCTCAGACAAACGGTTGAATTTTCATTAATATTTAAGATAAATCATACATTCAGAATGCTCACCACAGACACATCAGGGGCTAAAGGGTTAATAAATGTATAATATGGAATTTCTGTTCTAAGAAATAATTAAATGAATGCATATGTAACTGTACAGAGTAAAACTATTTTTATTTTTTTATAAATTGCTTGAAACGTTGAAGTGAGGTGAAGGTTTTTGCATCTTTTTTACAAGCAAACAAACAAAATTGTGGACTTTAGCACATGTGTCACAGTGTGTTTATTAATTTACTACAACAGACTCCACGTGCTGTTTTATTATGGCTGAAGCTCTGCGTTCACGTCGCATTTATCTCAGTGTTCAATATTCTCTTGGTTTGTACACGGTGAACTCTGAGTATTTGATATGACTCATTCTGTTCCAACTCACCGAGGCTATAAGACCACGATGGAAACAGCTCAGTATCTCATTGGCTTAGAGCTCAGGTCACGGATGGTCTAGAGAACATCTGTGTGGAAATTTCTATTAAATTCAGGAGACCCTGTAAAATCAAACGGCTCTACTCTATTGCTTTTCTTTTGAGTTCTGAATTTTTGAAGTTTGGCCCTTTTCATCATTTTGTGATTCTCTCTATATGTTTTTTTTTTCTAACTTGTTGCAATGGTGCATTTAGGTGGATTTTTGCGCATTTTTTCATGCATTTATATTTGATTACTTGAAGTGTCAGAACCTCACCTGATGAGCAGAGTTTTTTCTTCAATATACCAAACTACAGACGTCTCTTCACACTTTAACACTATTGCATAGTATATATGCTTCTGTATATACTGTAAATGTCAGTGTTTGGTTTTGCTGTTTAATTTCATTTTAGTGTAAAGACTTGCATACATGTGAACACCCTCTGTATACCTTCATCCCTCATCATACCTACTAAACCATTTTAATTAGAGCACAACGCAGATAAACTTTACTTCTGCTCGGAGATAAAAAAAGTACATTTTTAAAGGTCAAAATGGGCGGCATAATGTGCAACCCAAGATAAGCATGTTCCTATGATAAAAAGCTTTTTACCAGAGAAACTAATACTAATGACAGACTAAACACTACGCCGCATGTGTGGCTTGTCTTCATGCTCGTAACAGCATTGATGCGCTTCTGCAAAGTTCTGGATATTAAGCAGAAGAACAGGCAGGACTTGTTTTTGTATCTTTGAATCATGACAAAATGCCTCAGGTGGACCGAATCAAGTGACTCAATACGAGCATGAAGAAAACACCATCCTGGGCCTAAACACACCCACAACCAAAACATGTCCCAGTGTCAGTGCGCAGGCTTCGAAATGTGTGTTTCAGAGTTTGGTGTGGACAGCAACACAGGGACAGCTGCTATCAGAGTTCTGCAGAGAACGGCATTCCTCTGGATGCAAACAGCTGAACAAAGCATAAGGCCCGAGTTAACATAATAAAGCATTGAGCTGTGATTCAACATGTGGCCACACGTACAGTCGATCTGCTGTGACCTGAGATTACCTACATTATTTTTCAGAAGTAGGCAACCTTTCAGTATGTCCTGATCACACA
The DNA here is from genome assembly GCA_037367365.1 of Apogon talboti. NCBI lineage: Eukaryota > Metazoa > Chordata > Actinopteri > Kurtiformes > Apogonidae > Apogon > Apogon talboti. The sequence goes on along the minus strand of JAPQRQ010000003.1, from coordinate 25,408,975 downwards.
GTGTTTGTTCGCCCAGTGATTCTGTGACAAAACTCCACGAGATCTGTTAACAGAGGCAGAGGCTCATTTTCATAACAGTAGGTTAAAATCAGAAGGAAAAGGCAGAGACTAGTACCTCAGCAACACCAGCTGTTTCTAAGGTGGTCACTTCTTCTCCCAGCTCCTCCCTAATTGGGTTTGTCAGTGTTTTTTTTTTTTTTTTTTTTTGCAGAGGACAAGAAAAATGGTCATGTTTCAGACTGAAAAGCCAAGAACATTGACCTGGAAGAAGAGGAACTAGGGAATAATACCTCCTTGGTGAGGTGAGGTGTGTCTCATCTGAATGTATGAACCATGGTACGTGTTTTTATATACATTTAGTCTGGTTAGATTTGCTTTAACACTGCAATTTTTGGAGCAGACTGCATATCATACCTATCAAATGATAGGGAACTGATATTTGCTGATAGCAGCCAGTACCATTAGCATCACGCAAGATGTATTTTCACTGACAGCAGTTGCACATCTTCATCTGTTGAATATGTTTATTATCAGGATAATGTGTTGAAAGGCTGAAAGACATAAAAAGAGCGACTATTTTCATATTTATTATGACTTCCTAGTTAATTGGGGGATAAATAACAAATCTAAAAAAACTCCCAGAAAGTAGCATCAGTATAATCAACCAATAACATATCAGCTAATAGGGTGTTGGTATCAGACAAGAATTTTGCAACCTGTGTTGAACCTTCATTTTCAGGCACAGTATATGTAGATGTTAAGGCCCAAGTTATTTACATGACAGAACTTATGAATACAAAAGAATCAAAATGAGGCTGCAGTTTGGTTGCAAAGTGAAAACTACTGGAGACACTTTTTAAATAAATCACTGTTTGTTTTGTTAAAATATATAAATACGCGTTTCATATGATCCTTAGCGGTTCCTTCTTATACCAACTCCTGTATTTTTCTGGTAAAATCACCGCTTTTGTCAAAGGAGCCTGGTGCCTTTGAAAAGTCTGTCTTTATGGAATAATAATAAGTGAACTGTAATTGGAAAGTAACCGGTCAACTAGGAATTGCGATGTAAAAGTGGAATTACTTGTGTTTTTAATTTATTCAATATTCAACTCAAACATGTTTTAAGCTTCTGCTGAGTGGTATGTTTTATGGTATGTCCAACTGCACATAAATAGTCTAAATTGTTAGTGTACGAAACAAATCACCAAATTCAGTGACAAATGAGCCATTATTGAGGCTTAGAATACACACAAAGAGGACGTTTAGCTCTGAAGGCCAGACATTCACAAATATGCAAGTATTTGGAGTATAGATTCAGGATTTTCTGCAAGGTCCCATGAGCTTAGATGTTCGATTATCTTTAGAAAATCCATGACAGGAAACTGGAAACGTGATTGAATTCTGGTTGATTCAGCCTGGACATGGCCTGTAAAAAGCCTCCCTGTATTCGCGCCGATCTGTTTAATATTTGATGTGTCTGTTTCTAATGCAATGAGGTCTCGTTCAGCTGAGGGGAAGTGTTTTCTGTGGAGTCGGAGTGGACTTAAGCTAAGACGTCTGCTCCTGTGGGTCGTAAAGATGCCACCTACTCATTAACCTCAAAATATTAAAGCGACGTAAATTTCTCCTTCGCACAAATCATTCCTCTGGACTCACGGTTATTTATGGCAGCTATCTACTTTTGGTACTTTAATATTCACTCTAACACCCAATGGAGTATGGAAGGTGTGTGGGGGTGGGGGTGGGGGCAGCAATCTATCATATAGCAGAGCTTGCTCAGCAGGAACAGAGGCTGTTTCTTGGATATTTGTCAGCCACAATTCAACGCCGTCAAGAATATCTAACACCAAAAGTAAACAGCTACAGCCTCTGGTGCGAGACGAGAAGCTGTGCGAGTGACCGATGTTTGTTTTTTTGCGGTCATTTTGGCAGCAGGCATTGTGTTTTGCTGCAGCTGAACCCCTGGGGAAATGCCAGATGAGCTACACAAAGCAATAAACTGTCAGAGAAAAAAGCCACTCCAGTTGAATAGATGCAAACAAGCAAAATATATATTTAGGATTTACATTTAAGGGAAATGAGACGCAATCTTTCTTTGAACTAGTAATATTAAATGTAATAACTTGAGGAACACACTGCAATAAATGACTCTGCATATGCCTGACTTGAAATATATTCAGTAATATTGTGTATAATAAATGATTTGGTTAAAATACATTTATTCTAGTTAAATAAGACAGGCATTCTGCTAATATAATGCCAAGAGAACTGGTAAAAAAAAAAAAGTGTAATATAATCAGATTTATTAGTACTATCTGTGTTATCTCAACTCCAAAGCAAACTTCGTTATATTGCATTAACTACATCACCTTCATGTCACTTCGTTGTCTTGGAGGATCATTTCTTGCTGCGCAGATGAAATTTTGATGTAAAGTTGCAACACTGGAGCTGACGTTAGTACCTTTCCTACTTACGGGGCTTTACATCACTGTTACAACACGTTGCACTGAACTTTAGGGAGAGGAGAACGAGGAGGGGAAACACCAGTACCACGGCAACTGGGTTACATCAGACCACAACAAAGCAGCTTCAGTTCAGCTGCCAGGGGTTTGTTTACACAAAGCAACCTTTATCTGGACCCAGGATTAAAGGGTTAATCTCACCTACGCATGGACAAGCTTTAACTATCTATGCAGGCTTATTCTATAGCACAAACTTGGGAAATATCTGTAATTCTATGTTGTTGTGAGGAAATTCTCCTTAAGCTAATATAAGTTTTTCAAACCAAGCTACGTTACTATAATCACTAATCTAACAGTTGTCCAAAAAACTATTACGGAAAGTAACAGGTTATCACTGAGACTAGCTGTTCTGAGTGCGTCAAACTGTCAAAGCATATTTCTGGTAAAGTAGAAGAGGATAGTGAGGCAAGAAGAGATGTCAAGGGAAAATGGTGGAAAAAGAGGCAGTTTTGTGGCCTTTACAGATGGAAAAAAAATTATAATAAAATAAACTTGCGTGATGGAGGCAGCAGTAGGACAGACATAAGATCCTGTGTTTGGAGGTCAAATAAATGCTTTTGCCATTGAAGTCTGGTAGCTTTAACAAGTACGATATACCACCATCAGAGAGAACATCTGAATTCGAACTGGAGACAACCGGTTTGTGGCGTGTTCACGTTTTCCATTGATTTGATACTGTGCACAGTGTGTTACGACTCACAAAATTAGCGTTAGTCGGAGCCCAAGATTGCTCCCAAGATCCTTCATTTATTACAACAACAGCCCTTTTGTTCAAAGCAAAGGAGCATAAATCAATACAATCTATGAGGAAGACATTAGAGGGAAAAAAACGTCCACCCTCTGATGAGGAATGGACTACAACCATGGCACAGCTGGATGCTTATAAGAGAGTGACGTCCTGTTGACTAAATAAACCGCTTTAGTATATGTTTACATGGGGCCTGTGGCACCCTACTACTTAAAGGCCAAATATGGGATGTAGTATTAGAAATAAGGCTGTGGAATTTCATCATTTGGAGTAAGTGTCAATGTAATGGTCATTATTATTATTATTATTATTTTATTTTACTGTTTCAATAGGCTTCATATGCTGTTGGATTCTTGGTGGTCTTATTATTTGTATTCAAAAAAATGTCAATTAAATGTTCATTGCAAAAAGAAAGGAGGTCGATCCATAGTGTGTTGTAAATGATAATAACGGTAATATGGCCAAAATATTAAATCCGGAAAAATTATTAGTAGTGAGCACTACAGTCGGTCAAAAAGACAAAAAGATGTATATAAAGGAATCAGGTACTCATCGAGGACGAGGTCAACCATCAATAATCAGAAACAAGTCCAAGGTCCACCATTGCCTTAAATCTAGATTTTTTTTTTCCAATATATGAATGATTTACATGATTTATCAGTTGTCTTTCTTTACTAAAGCTGAAGAAGCACATTCACAATTAATACATTAAAGAAGCAAATGGGTGTGACTGAATTTGTGCTGAGAAACAAAGGTATTCTGAGGATTCATCTCAATATTGTGCTTGCATTTTTCCTCATTCTCAGAACACAAAACCTTGATTAACTGAATTATTCTTCATATAGTTCAGATCAGGAAAAGAAGCGATATAAAATTCCTTCCATGAAAATTTGGTCAAACTTTTGTACTAACTGTACAAAAGTGAGTAACTAATATTTTTAGAGCTCTTATTTTCCCCTAAATTCAGTGATTCCAGTTGAGAATCTTTAATAACATCAGCTGTTATCAGCAGATACAGATTTTTTTCTGTGCCACTTCTACCTCTAAGACATCCATTCTTTTGGCTTCTGTTGCATTAAAGGTCTTATTTTCCAGGTCAAACCCATCGATAAAGAGAAAACACATACACAAAAATCAATGTTTACATTCTTTACTTCCTATAGGCACCAAACCGCGTTCCCTTGACCTTGTTCTGCAGTCGACCTGCTTCTGTTTCCAGTACATTCTCCACAATCTCTGAAAACTATACGCTGTTATCGTAAAGATAGAGAGGACTTATCATTTTCCTGTGACTCAAACAAGCTTTTACTACCGAATGATTAGAATAACTCCAGGTTTGACCCCCATGCTGGCCCTAATCTCACATTAGCCTCACCGTTGTTAGTTAACACTCGTGAATGAGACGCACACGTGACTCTACATGTGTACATTTTCAACACAAAGCCGTTTGAAGATGAAAACTAAGATACGGCAAAGCAGCAGAACCACAACTGAAACGTGAAAAGTTAAGCCGCCACTAACAACCGATTTCATTTTGTTGAGGCTGACGGTTCTGATAACACGCCATAGAATTATGGAATGTAGCAGGTAAGTTCAGAAAGAAAAGGTGAAGTTGTCAATTTAACCAGATGATTTTCTCTATGTGACAGAAAAAGGTTAAAATCCTCACAACAAAGCAGGGTTTGTGTATCACCTGTCATTGATGCATGTGCAGAAGACTTGACAAAACATTTGTCTATACGGCAAACTGACTAAGTAAACGCAGAGTGAATAATTAGACCATTTGTGACTGAGAGTGAAGTTAATGTGTGACTCAAGACGGTGACCCCGGCCTGACCTCCTCTGAAACACATTATACATCATCAGCCGAGGCCATAGTACTTTTGCTCCATTACTTTGTCTTCCAGGTTACGTTATTTCACATTACAGCTTTTAAACTACATATCTCCAAAACATTTTAATGAACTTAAAAAAACAGACTATTGTGATGAGACTCAACCCAAAAAGCAACATTTCATCCTTCAGTTTATCGCTAATGCTCAAAATCGCCACATCTGACTATATTTTGTCTAAAAAAGTGAGTTGGCGCATTCAAATATTAACGATTACCTCTATTTTCTAGTATTATCCTAACAAAACAATAATTCCTGTCGATGTGCTTTGGGTTTATAGTAATTTAACATATGATTCTAGTGGCCATGTATTTTGTATCTTTAAACCTCATTTTACATTTCAACTGGAAAACAATCGCACAAATACACCAGTTAAAGTATCTCAGTACAAAAAAATGTCATCATGTATTGACTTCAACTTTAACATTAATATTTCACCTGACAATTATAAGCTTCCCCACCTGGCAACATGAGTAATGACACAAAACCAGGACTAAAATAAATAAAATACTCAAGAACTGAGTTGAGTTTTAAATGATCCTCATTCCCCCATTTATCTGAGCTCATGAAAAGTAGATTTTTTCAGAGATCTGTGCTTCTCACATGCACTGTTATAGACTAAACATAGACAGTAGTAAAATGCAACACACAGATTAACACAGCAGTAATGTGTATCCAAAATATCTCTAACAGGCAATTTTGCTGCACAGTGACTACTTTAACCTTTCATATATACTGATTATGCTCATATAGTTGTAGTTAATGCCTTTTACTTGTAATGTGTTTTTAAAGTAGTTTTACTTCACTGAATAATTGGTCATTTTGCGGCACAATAACTACTTTTCCTTTTCATATCCTAACTACTAATACTGATAATGCTCACAGATTTGTACGTAATAGGTTTTACTTGTAGTGGGGTGTTTTCACAGTATAGAATGAATGAATGAATGCTCTGAATACTTCCACCGCCACTGAGCCTTAACCACTTAATTCCTCACCAGATCAGAGTCAGATCACATGTGCAGAGACAGTGCTCACTCCTGCTACACATTTATACTGAGGGCTGAAGTTCACATTTCATCCAACACTACGGTTTTATCCCCAGAGCACCACCCTGTCTCGAGCCATTTTGGCCGCAGTGATCTACTCCACACTGCAGACACCAGCTCCAGACTACACCGCGGAGCCAGGCGTGATTCTGCCCGTGGAGAACCTCACAGTGACGGTTAAAAGAGGCCCAAACAGTCGGGTCCGCTGGTATAAACAAACACAACACCACCACCACCACCCACCTCCCGCTACCAGCCCCTACCCCCTTTACCCCTCCCTCCCTCCCCGCCTCAACTCGTCTCGTACCAGAATAAGTGGCCGCACATACTGATGACAGCGTCCCGGGCAGTGTCCAAACAAATGTTGCACTCGAAGGTGGCCCGGTCCCGTTCGCCCTCCCCGCTGCCGCTGCTGCCTCCCGGCCCGTCGCGATCGTTGCTGCTCTCCCCGGCCGGGAATCCTCCCCTGCTGGCCGGCCCGCCGTCACTTGAGGACCGGGGATCCGCGGCCGCCATAATGTTTACGGTACAAGTAGAGGTAACGCTCCAACCCAACCCACACGGGCCCGACCCGAGCTAACGTTAGCCGTGAGTCCGACTCAACGACAACTGTCACCGGACCGAGACAGGCTCCTGCTGGATGGAGCTCTACCTGCGACGGCACTTCCGTTTCCGGGAAAACAGAGAAGGGTGGAGTGAAAACTAACACCGCCCTTTTTAAAAACCACAAAAACAATCACTGTAATCATTGTTACTATTGATATTATTACTACTATTACTATTGATGTCATTGTTAGGACTACTATTACTATTATTACTTTTATGACTTTAATTATAACTTCTATTATCTTTATTATTATTTCTATTCTTCATTTAGGCCTATTTTGTTGTTGCACAAGCAGTAGTTTATATGGGATTCATTGTATTTTATATATAATGTAGATTAAATTATGCTTAAAAATGTGAGCTTTTTTGTCATTAGGGTTATTATTTAGTTTGCAAAATTCTACTGTCAAATTAAAGAAAAAAATGTTAGAAAAGACAAGAAATGTATTTTAGAATATACAGTATATAAACAAGGAGCTACTAAAACTGCAAGACTGCTGAGTTATTTTTAAATTAATTTGTTAATCTGTGACATTTTACATTTTTTTAAATGTAATGTTATTCATTCCTTACTATTGCTCGTACTATTATTATTATTATTAGTAGTAGTAGTAGTAGTAGTAGTAGTAGTAGTAGTATTTTTAGTATTAGAATTATCACTACAGTATTATTTTTAATTATGCTGGTCTACAGTTTTTACTATTTCTCATTAATTCTCAGAATTTCAGATTTTCAAGACTGTCATGGAAATTACGGCCAACCAGCATTTTTGATTTAGGTTTCTTTATTAGTGACTCAAACTGGATAAAATTAATTTTACACTAGAAGCCTTTTCCTTGTAGACCAATGTTATGTATGTGTACATATACTTGGCCATTTAAATATGTATTTTGAATCGAAGATGGTTGAATTCTGCTGATATTGAAATTTGTTGTGTCACCCAAGAATTGCAACAAATATATATGAAATTGTGATGAGAAAATGTAAAATAATCAAAACAACAATAGACATTTTTCGCAAGACTATGGGAACATACGGTATTATTAATATCTCGATAATTGTTTTGTAGCGCAAAAGAGAATGACGAGTCAGTGTTGACTCGTTAAATAGGTGGAACCACTCTCACATACTTTGTTTCCACCCGGATGAATAAAAAGTAGGGACCGAAAGCGTGTTTTGTACACAAGAACCCATGCCGAAAGTGGTAATAATCTACAGATGGTAAATCATAGACATTGCTGTAAATAGTAAGCTGGACTGAACGAGTTTATCTTTTATACTTTTTTATAAGTGGTTTGATGAGTTTAACGGTCGGAGGTAACTTTTATATCTGTGTTTTCTGAGGAGTTAAAGTAACCAACTCATCAGCAACATGAAGATCAAGCGACAGAAACAAGCGAAGAAAACCATAAGCTTCTACAAATACAACTTCAGCTTCAGGGAACCTTTTCAGATCCTCATCGACGGGACTTTTTGTCAGGCAGCTTTGAAGAACAAGATTCAGATCAAGGAGCAACTGCCGAAGTACCTGATGGGGGAAGTGCAGCTCTGCACCACAAAGTGAGCACACTTACAGGACGGACTCATTACAGCTGTCATATATGACCCCGTAACCTTATGTTTAACTGTCCTGCTTTTTGTTTTTCCATAGCTGTGCATTGAAAGAGCTGGAAACCCTCGGCAAAGAACTGTATGGAGCCAAAATCATCCTGCAGAGGTTTCAGGTCAGGAAATGTCCGCACTTCAAGAGTCCAGTTCCTGCGTCTGAGTGTCTGCTGTCCATGCTGGAGGAGACAAACCCACACCACTACTTTGTTGCCACACAGGTAAAAAAAAAACCAACCCAAAACGAATCTGAAATCTTATTAGGTGCATTATTCCAGAATCATGGATCTCCAAACCAGAATCATTAATTGTTTCATTATGTATTAAGGCAGTTCTTCTTTAGGTAAATAAGCCTTTTTATAACACACCTCCTACATGGTTCTCACAGGACAGCAAAGCTACAAACATATAATGATCTTATAGAATACAGTGTATGACTTAAGTTAAACTAAACAGTTTATAAAGTATAAACACACATTAATTGAGGAATTTGAGTTCAAAAAGATCATAAATAATTGTAAAACACAGACAGTAACATTTTACTGTACACTGACAACTAGTGTGAGTTTCCATACATTCTTTCTTACATTTTATGGATGATGCTTGAATACTTTGACTTAAGTAGGGTTTTGAATGCAGAACCTTTCCTCATAGTGGAGTATCAAAAGATTAAGATAGTTTAAAATAGATCTTTATTGTCATTGTTTAAAAACAATGAAAGAATGTTCAATAGTTTTGGTATGACAGTAGATGTAAAAATGCAAAATGAATAGTCATCAAAAAGTACACTCAAATAAAATAAAAACAATGTTACAAAACAGCCCTCAAATGCAGTACTGATATGGAATGTGAAGTGCAAAGGAAAGTCGTGCCTTTAACTTCCTGTGAAAAGATACTGTGCCATTATCTTTTAGTCCTTGTTTTTAATGCTCTGTGTCTCTTCCCAGATCATTAAAAATTAATAGTTTACATTTGTTTTTCATGTATCATTAGTTTTAATTTTGTTTTGATCTTTTGTTTTTAATTTTAAAATTTTCAGTTGTGGTGTTAGTTTTAGTTTCATTTGTAAACTGGTGTGTTTCTCAAAGGCAAGATTGAGAAACGTCATTCAGAGAATTGCGAAATACCAAAATTTAAAAGAATTTTAATCACAACATAATCACCAAAACATATTTTTACACCGACTTTCTATTATTTTCTTTTTCATTCATAACACCTTTGGAATGCGTCATTATTTCCCAGGACTACTCAGTGACTACAGGCCTTAAGAAGATCCCTGGCGTCCCTCTGCTCTACATCATCCTCAACACCATAGTGCTGGACAAACCCAGCCAGTCGTCCCTCGACCACGTCCAGGCCGTCCAACTGGGAGCGCTGGTGAGTCCGGCTCAGCAGCAGAACATACGCAGCATGAAGGGGGAGCAAGGCATCAAAGTGAAGGATGGAGAGAGGCGGGGCAAGAAGAGGAAAAGGAAACAGAGCAACCCTAACCCTCTGAGCTGTTTGAAGAAGAAGAAGAAGAAAGGAGTGCCCACACCACCGCTGAAAAAAACAGAGGACGGGGCGAAGAGGAAAAGGAGCCGACACAAGAAACGCAAGACTGAGGGAGGAGATAACGCGTCTCTGCCGGTTATTAATGCATAGTATAAGAAGAAACAAGAGACTTTATTACATGCTAAAGTATTATTGGAAGATATAGATATAAATATAAATTACACAGGTAAAATACAGCCACAGAGCCTGGACTGACCCACAGACGACCTCAATACAACCCTCATTGTCCTTAAAGATAAACAAAATGACTCCAACAAAATCTATTTAAAGTGACCGCAACACTTGTGATGTTTTGTCATAAGTGTTGGATCAGTGGCGGAATGTTTAATTTGACAAAAGAGTGTCGGAGTCATGTGACCAAGATACTTTCACAAATTGGCCAAAAATCAAGGATGAATGTCAGCTTAAGATTTCTCTACACTCTCTTCATCATCCAGTGGTGAACTTTCAAAACGGTGATGTCAAACTGTCAACATCTGGTCTGATTTAAAGTGGATTGCTTCATGTATTATATTTTTTTCATTGTAACCTCAGTGTCCAGAAGAGTTACACATAACAGGTGTAAAAAAAAAAAACAAAAGTGTTTTTTACATAAAGTTGTTCTGAGCTAGAAAGTGGCAGATTGTCATGTGGTCTTAATAATTTAGATCTCTATGGTTTAATGTTTCAGTTCACTTATCCAATCTGAAGTGTTACCTGCAAATGTTGCCTTCACATGGAATAAATGGATATCTACAACACACACCAGTTTAAAATATCGGTCATGGTATTTTATTTTGAAAAATTCTGCAACTGTGTCTGAGACTAAGGACTACAGGCAAGACTGTAACAGTTTTGACACAAAGCAGTACATGTTTTGTTTTTTTGTTTTTTTTGGTTGCACCACAAGATTTGTCTCTGCATTTTTACAAAATAAAAAAAAAAAGCAGGCACATAGTTTAAAATGTAAGGATGCACTGAAAATTACTTGGTGTACAGTTTACATGGAAGTTAATTTTAAAAACAATCAGTTGTCTTTGCAGAAGCACAAGGAAGACATGAGGACTCAGTCGTCTCCTGTGATTTGCTTGTTTAATCCTGTTGCATTTTGTTGCACATGTCAAACATGTCCTTTAAGATTTGTTAAGTCATTAGTTTCCAAATCTATTAAGCTCTTAAATAATATACCGTGTACAATTATGACATGGATTCGTACTCTCTGTAAATGTACTGTTATATATTACTGCAAACAATGAATAGAGAAGTACTACTACTGCATTTGCACTGTTCAAAGTTACTGTGGAGGTGACACTGTTAGACAGCTGAGTAGTTGTATTTATCAAGACAAAACATTTCATTAACTTGGAACTAAATATTCATAAAGAACATGTTTACTGGATAAAATGCGAGTCCCACTCACATTAAGTCTTTTTTTAAATAAAGAAATCTTCGCAGCAAGATGCAATAAAAAGATCGTTTTCTAGAACATTTCACCTCTAATAAAATATTCCAGGACAGCATGCATCTACGTTGAGTCACTGATGGAGCATTTTCATAGTTTTCCATGGTGTAAAAGGCTGATGTGGGCGATGCATTTGCTCAAACAACAACAGTAGATAATACATAAAGTGCTACACTACAGGTGTAGAATGATTAACTGCTGGTCAGGTCTGTAAATCTCTACCTTATTAACTGTTTAAATGTGGATATAGTGCATGCTCGCGCTGGATAAGGTCCATCTATATGACTACTTTTTTTTTATCTGGACTCCAGTCAAGATGAGAAAATATTCCTCAGTTGTGGGACAAATAAGTCACTGATCTGAGTTATGACGTAAACATACAGTCCTCTCTTACTTTCAATATTCCTCCAACACACACTTCAGTTCACTTTGGTGCAAAGGTCTCCTGCAGGGCTCCTACACAGTACAGAAGAGTATATGACAGGTTCTAGGTCTATAGAAGGCATGGAAAAAAGCAAAGAGTATGGAAATATAATTTTATTTCCAGATCACTGATCCTGTTCTGTTTTCTAAATTAAATTGTGACAACATCTGTGACAGTAACCTGAATATCTTTAGCTGTTGGACTGAACAACACATTGGAGGATGTCATCTTTGCCTGTTTTCTGACACTTTTTGGACCAAACAACTAATCAATTAAATGAGAATGTAATCAGATTAATTTATGATGAAAATAATCATTAGTTGCAACTCTACTATAAATAAACTGGTGTCCCCTCAGTGTGTTTTATTCGATCAGACAGGCTGTGTAGCTAAAGGTTTTATGAAGTGTGAGTGTGTGAGCCACAATGAGCCTAATGTTGTAAAAGCAAAGTCAGTATCATGTGTGACCGAACACACACTCCTACACAGAGCTACATCTACCTGGAATATTGTTTAACTGTGTATCAGTCTAGACCAGGGGTGGGCAATCCTGGTCCTTGAGGGCCGGTGTCCTGCATGTTTTAGATATTTCCCTCTTCCAGCACACCTGGACGCCATTACATCGTTAT
>JAPQRQ010000003.1:25337467-25350629 GCA_037367365.1 Apogon talboti | reverse complement strand
TGTGTGTGTGTATGTGTTTGTGTATATATATATATATATATATATATATATAAAGAATTTACTGAAGAAAACCAAACCATTGTGTAATGATGTGTATGATATGTGTACTCCTAATCTAATCTGATCTAGGATAACAATGGGTTTTTAATTTGTTAATGTTTAAAGAACTGTTCCACTGATGCCTGGGTACACTGGCTGATATTTTGTCGACTGTTTTCCCTTTCTCCTCCACAGATGAATCAGTTGATGCTCAAACTGTCCTCAGGGAAATGACACAGGCGTGTTACTCCTCCTACAACTTCCACTCTGTGACCATTCAGATGGAGAGGCAGGCTGACCTAAAGCCTGGGTGTACCCTCTGTGAGGACCCTAAGATGTAGAAACCTTCTTGCTGACCTCCTTGAGTTCTTCTTCTGAACCCGGTGGAATAAAATGGTGCTGTTTTTCCCCTTCTGTAAACCTGTGAGAATAACTGTTTTCAGATGTTTTGCACGACTTATTGGACTCTCATGGATGCCTTATGTATGTTTCATTGTTACATTTGTGCCAAAGTTGCGTGCCTTAAGTACCTTGCTGTTATTATTCCCAAAGAATTTCTATTGATTGTGTGCTTGAATGAACCCAAAGAAGCCGATGATTGCAATTTCCAAAAAGAGATCTGGAGAAAAACTGTTATTGATTAAAAAAAACAAAACAAATATTACCCTATAACTTGTCTAAAATGGTTTTCAATACTTCGCTTTGCTTTTTAGGTGTATTCATGGTGTAGAAAATACGAATCTCAATCTAATATTAAAAAATCTCACCTGCAATGTTAGGAAATGTAAAAATCCTCTGTTTTATAGCCGTTGTATGTGTTGTATGATCAGTTGTATTGAATGGTTTACTTCATAGTTTAATTCATATCCAGAGGCTTTTGAGTGCTGAAATACCCTTCACATGAGCATTAACTTGCATTATCAGTCTCACACACACTAGATAATGAGTCTGATGTATGTAAATGAAGACCTGTGTCATTTCTGAAGTACAGGACTGTATGTGGACAGCTTTAGGAGTATTTTAATACATGACCGAAACACCCTTTCTCTGCCTTTTACAAGGTACAGACTAAAATAAACGAAATAAAAATACTTTTGTCTGTCTTCAAAGTACATCTTCTGAAGATTGAAGATGAACAATACATACCATCCTTTCTGAACAACAGCTCTTCTGTTGCTGGGCAACAAACTTAGAAATAGATCCGTTGTCTTACAGGGCACATTGATCCCTGTTAACGGTGTCCCCACCTCCTTGACCCTGAGCTGGTTTACGTGATCGTTGACGTACCCGAGTTGCCGTTTAGAAGTGACGAGGCTGCCAAAATGTCACTGACGCTGAAGTATTTGCAGTTTGAGTTCAACCCTCTTCTGAACTGTTGTTTCGTGCAGTGAGGTCCACCAGAATGAGCGAGTGAGGCAAAGACAAAGGACACTTAAGTAAGTAAGCAAAACTTTATTGATATTTCATTTAGCAAATCGTCAAGTGTTGTACACAAATAACAAGAATATAAAAGCATAAATAAACATACAAGGCAAACATTACTATACTTGTAAACCCCCCCCCATGTGCTTACACTCATATATGCCTCAATAATATATTGTATTTTGTGCTACTAATCCTTGCCTTTGTCCAGAGCCTTAGGAAGCCTTAAAATTTGCTGTGAGCATCTGAAGTCGAATTTACATCCTTCTCCCCTCAGAGCAGACCATTATATTCCCCTCTCTCTCCTTCTGAACTTAGCCCTGAAGGGACCAGATCAGTGCGCATTTAATTAAAGCATGAGTAATGCACTAGGTGGCTAGATAATCCGTTTTAGTCCTGATACCCCCTTAGCCAATAATTACTACATAGTTTATGTTTCCTCACAAGGGATGCTCTGTCTGTCTCTTTCTCTCTCTCTGTCAGATTTTTGTTACCGTTTGCTCTCGTTTTATCCTTTCAGCTTCTCTTCTTTCCTCTGTGCTTCTCAGAATAGTTGTCTCCCTATAGGGCAAGCTTAGGTGCTCTGTTAAACATTTATTTCTAGACTGACTCTAAACATTTTAGTGTAATGTTGTTTTTATGGGGATGATTTTTGCTGCCGGTATCTCGTGTATTTATGAATATACAGGGCAATGTTTGTACAACTTTAATGAATGAGATTTTGTCTAATTTTGCTCTAGCTGTATTATTTTTTTATTTTGTTGTCATTATAATTTGGCCTGTCTTTGATTTTATTGTCATTTTGGTCATTATTCATTTATTTCCTTTATTTCCTTTGCCATAACGGTTTTGTTGAATACATTGTTGTTATTCAGTTGCATTCCTTGCTACAATACAATTGAACCTTTCTTTAAAAACATAAAGCATTTCATTTCGCTTTCTATTGCCCACTTTATATATATATATATACACATATAAACTTAATTGCATAATATCTTGTCTAATTTTGGTATTGTCATTTTTAATTTTATTATTTCAATCTGACCTGACGTTTTATTAAAATTTTACTCACTCTTTGATTAGATTATACATATTTGCAACAAAGTGGAATTGCAAAATGTCAGACAGTACAGATGAGACACATACAGGACAAGTTTATACTGTTGTGTTGTGCAGTCTGACAGCAGTGGGGATGAACAGCCTATGGTAGCGTTCTTTCCTGCACTGTGGGTGTAACGGTCTGCCAATGGAGGACCTGCTCACAGTCTCCACGGTTTGATGTAGTGGGTGAGAGGTGTTGTTCATGATGGATGTCAGCTTGGCTAACATCCTCCTCTCACCCACCTGCTCCACAGTGTCCAGCGGGCAGCCAGAGGACAGAGCTGGCCTTCCTGACCAGCTTGTCCAGCCACTTCCTGTTCCATTCAGTGCTGCCTGTTCCCCAGCAGACCACAACATAGTGGATGGCAGAGGCTACCACAGAGTCATAAAATGTCTGTAGCAGAGGCCTGTGCACTTCAAAGGACCTCAGTCTCCTCAAAAGGTGAAGACAACATTGGCCCTTTTTGTACATGGTATCTGTATTATGTCCAGTTTATTGTTAAGGTGAACACCCAGGTGTCTAAAACTGTCCACCAGCTCAGTGTATGAACCCTGGATGTTCACCAGTGCAGTGGGTTGCGGTCTGCTATGAAAGTCAATCAGCATTTCCTTTATCTTGCTGGTGTTTAAGCACAGCTGGTTGTGCTCACACCAGTCCACAAGGTCCCTGATGACCACCCTATACTCCAGCTATTATATCTTTCATCATTTTGATGTTTATTTTTTGTCTCCCATTGTATTTCTTGCAATAAAGGACTCCCACTTACTCTCTTTAGCCTTCACCTTATACCAAAACGGTAATTTTTAAATTTTATTGTTACTGACTTTGATTTTTGCTACTATATTTAGCACTTTGTAACCTTGCTTTGTACAATATAATTAAAATAATATACATGTAAATACTGAGTTGCAGTTATTCTGTCTTCTCCACCTCTCATTTAATTTCTCATGCCTTCCCATGTTTCAGGTTCAAGCCTTGTGTAGTGATGATTAAGATGCTGCAATGCCATGAACATTCAGTCTGTTCTGATGTAATCTAAGTTGCATGATGTTATTTATGCCACTGGGCTCAAATATTATGTGCCACAACATGTGATGTACAGTTAGAATTCTGCATGAGACACACTGGTATAATGAGATGCTGCACTGCTCATTCATTTAATATTTTATTCAAATCCTATTCCCACAGCTCTCCAGTTACCAGTTTGTGCCTGTGATAATCATACAAAGCTGACGAGATTGCCTTGTGATGAATGAGGGGCTGCAATATTTACATGAATGTTTTGTGTCTGTGTGACTCTGTTAAATGTATTTGAAATCAATGCATTTCTCATCTACTTGCTTTGATGTAATCAATACATTCTGTTGTTTCTCTATTTACTTTGATCAGTGATGATAAATGGCCTCTCAAGTAGCATTGTGCCTGCACACAGCTGCCTTCTGAGCTCTGCTCCCATGATAAACACGACAAACACACCCAGACTACATGAGCCTGCACATACACTCACCCACTCCATTTGCATTTTCTAACCTTTTCTATGACTATGAGGAGTATGATCACAATTGGGAAAGCACATTCATCATTGATCTTACTACCTACCTTCAACTCCAGCCTCTCGCCATCACTTCCCCCTTGTCCCATTTAAACACACCAAAAAGACAAGCCGGATGATTATGGAGTAACTCATTTCCAAATGGCATGCCTCAGTTATTCTGGTGGGATAGCAGATGGGGACTGTAAGAGTAATCATTCAGTCTGGCAAGCTAACCACCACTTCTTCTGCAATTAAGAAGTTGTGGGCAGCCAAGTGAACTTGACAGTGTTTTCCATATCAGTAGTGTGGTGTAGATAGGATTTTTTTTAGCGAATAAGAATCAGTGAAAAGAAATGACTTCAGGTTATTATTACACAAAATGTGTTCCAGATAAAAGGAAATTGAAATCCAGCCTGTAACCCAAAATTTGAATGAATAATGTAAATTAAGTAATAGGCATCCTAATCTAGTTTTTCAGCCCCACTCAAGCCTGAGGGCAAAGCCTTTCTCTTTTTTCAATAAATCTTTTATTTTCAGTCTTTGTGAGTCGGAGCAGTAACTCTGCATGGCAGAGCATATGCTGAAGAAGCAGCCTTGTATAGTATACTGTCTGCTTCTGACATCTCGTGTATTTTAAACTAATTTGAATTTAGATAGCTCACAAAATAATCCAAGCACAGCTGTATAGTAATGGCTGGATGGATACATTGAATGATTTAATTCAAGCCAAAAGGAATAGGCTACATATCCATTTGTGGGAGGAATATGAAATATGCTTACTAAAAAACTTATAATGACCCATGAGAAGCAATCATGTGGCATAAATTGGCTTGAGGGCTGATGAAGTCAGCTGTGTGTGAGTTGTTATATAAGAACAGACCAGCATATGGCGCTGTTACCCTAAATAGCCTTAACACATTTGCACTGCGCCTCTTTACTGTAAAATGATCCTTCAATAGAAGTTTTTTGGACGGATAAGAATTATTTAAGATAAGAATATAATACTCATTCAAGCTGGTGAGCTATTTTATTTTATTATATATCTTATTATATTTGCACACACTGTAATAGCTCCCAAAGTCAAAAGAAAACAACACAAACACTTTTCCAGCGGCGTTTCTATTCCGTTATTTACCACCATCATCGCGGTATTATGATGAATTCTCGCGATAGTTAAGCAGCTGAGACGTAAGGAGCGGAGCCGAGACTTGACATGTCAACAAAACAGATAAATTATCACCACACAGGTAACATTACACGCTGTCTTACGTGGTATTAACTACATATGAACACTCACTGCAAAGTTACGATGTACTTTGGGGCGAGACAGTGAAACGACATAAAAGAAAAGACCGAGGGAAAGCAGAAGTGCCTTGTGCTTTGACTGTCCACTTAGCTTCGGTGACAGACACTACACTTGACCATGTTAGCTAATGAAACCGTTATTCCATGTATTTCTTTTGGGTGTGGCATTGAAGTATATCAGACTATGTAGACGCTTGTAAAATTATAGAAACTGGTTATAAACACCCGGTTTAAAGCAAACGTGAGATGCTATAACGTTAGCACAGAGATTTTTAATCTATATTGAATGTATTTGCTGAACTCTGATTTCTTTTAGTTTAACACATCCAGATAATATTAGATTATTCTACTGTGTCTCTTGTACAGATGATTTTGTGCTATTATTACTACACTAACCTCAGTATACATCAGTGTGACGCTGTGCTTTTTGATTTTCATCCCAGAAGTGAACATTCATTTCATATAAATTAATATCTTAAGGTGCTATTTCTGTCCCAGTCACCTCGATTTGTCTCTCTTTTACCATTCCATTCCTTCAAGGCATGTAAGGAGAATATCCTGACAGGTAATCTCACCTGCCTCTCCACTTCACTATCATCCTGACCTGCTGTCTCCATGACAACCCCTCCACTGGTGTCACCCTTTGGGGGGCAGCCGCCTCCACCTCAGCAGCAGCAGCAGCAGCAGCAGCAGCAGCCACAAGCCCAGGCAGCCCGAGACGTCAACACAGCGTCCCTATGTCGTATCGGCCAGGAGACGGTCCAAGACATTGTCCTCAGGACCATGGAGATCTTCCAGCTCCTCAGGAACATGCAGGTCAGAGGAGAAGACGGATTCAGATCAGTTACTGCTGTATAAATACCAATACCTGGGTGTGAAAGTAGAACTTTGGCATTTCTATAGTATTAGATCAAGTATCAGTAGACACCCTGCAGTAAAATTATTGTTTTTTTTGGTTAATTTCACTGTTGTATCAATATGCGTATTACATTTTAGAGCTGTAGATGTTTAAGGGAGTACCTGTTGCCTGTTTTATATACTGTTGTGTTGTCTACAGCTGTCCCTTATGGGCAGGCTTTGTAGAGAGCTTAGGTGATGTGTTGGTTTATATGTTTTCTCTCCAGTGTGGTAGTGTTATCTCACCAGAGTTTTACAATTTCTTCAGCTTAGTTTTTTTTGCTGTCTTGTCACTACATGTTTCTCTAAACCAGGGGTGTCAAGCTCATTTTAGTTCATGGCCGTACCAGTAAAATAATGACATAATGACATGTAAGTAATGACAACTCCAAATTTTTTAGTGGTCAGACCCACTTGAGATGACATTGGGCTGTGTGTGGCCCCTGAAGTAAAATGAGTTTGACACCCTTGACTGTTGCAAATTCATCCCGTGGGCTGGATTGGAACCTTTGGTGGGCTGGTTTTTTATTTGGAAATCTGTGGTTTGGAAGGACATAAATGATAAACTGCAACTGTTGGTGTCAGTCAAATGTAATGGAGTCAAAACTACAGTAGTTGCCTTTCCACTGCAGTGAAGTAGAAGTAAAGATTTCCATAAAATGGGTACAGTCATGTAAATTATAATTCTGTCAAATGTGCTGTACATTATGTACTTGTGATGATTTGTTTCTTGCCAGTATGTTTGTTCAGGTAGGAAGGGCTTTGGGTTTTGCATACACACTGGCACTACTCATACCCTGTAAATGAAGAAATCATTATAATCTATAAATGTTTCTTATTCTCTGGTATATCACTTTCTTTTATTGCAGTTATGATACTCGTTTTTTTCCTGATTGAAAAGGTATTAAAATGATAAAATTCTATGTACAAATGCACAGACACCCTGTTAACTTGTGCTAGAAATATCCAGACACTCTAAGGTGTTTTTGCAATAATATTCACTGAAACATGTTGATATCCAAGAGAACAGAGGCGACCACACAGGTTGTCACTATGTGCTGCATTGAATTCTAAAGGTTTCTCTCAACAGGCTGCTCTTAGACCTATTCACACCTACATTTTCAAATGCAGGTGAAAGAATAGAGGCTAACAGTGCAAGGTCTTTCTTCTCCTTTCATAGCAGTTACATTAACAGGAAACGTTAAATGTAAATATGCTTTCTATTACTCTTGTGGTTGGTTAAGCCCCACAGTCAATGCACAGCTCTTATGTGGCCTATTAATGTGTTAAAATGCGTCTTATTGTCATGTCAAGTATCAGGTTATTGCATTCAAGTGACAACGGATAGCTGTTGTGGTTTAAAAGCATGAAATTCTTGATGTATTTTGTATATTATTCATTTCCCATCTGTTACATCAGTTTTCTTTGCGGTTCACATGTAGTTCAGGCCTGTCTGCGTCCTGAAGACCAGGGTCGGCACGAGTTGATCATGGATCTCTGTCAGCTCCACCGAGATCATCTTCCTGCGCTTTGTTAAAGTCTAGCCGGAGCAGGCCAAAACAACCTCACAGCCACAGAATGTACAAACAGCATTGTTCTAACTTGTTTTTTTTTTTAAATCACAGGCTGTCTTTATACTCATAAAAATTCTTCATTTATCTTCTTGTCCCTGCTTCCTCTCTCCCCCTTCCCTCCGCCTCCCCCGTATTTTGCTGTTTTCGTCTGTGTATCCCTTTTTGCATTGCTTGCCCTGAAGGCAGGCTTGTTTTACGTTATGTAGGATGTTTATAATCAGACAGCGTTGCCCCAGAGGCTTGTTGATCCTCTCAATAAAAACATGTCTTCCTACTCTTTAACACCCATTGTAGTTAAAAGCCAATGATGCCAACTCATATGAAAGTGTAAGAAAACATGAGGAGTGAAACAAGTGAAGTATTTGGCCTTTTGATGTAACAGAGTTGTTTTTGTCTGATTTACGTCTCGTACAATAGTATGATTGTAGTAAGTTTGAATCTAATAAACATGCTCTGATTCACTTTGTGTCTGTAATTATAGGACCAATCTCATAATCCAATGGAGTTAATTTCATATGGACATAATACTTCATATGAATCTTACACTGACTGCTCAAAATTATTTTATTATATTTATTTATATTTAATTATTTTTTTCCTGTGATTTAGAACCTTTCTGAAAATTCACAATCACGATTGTAATGTGTGAGTTAAGGGTTTGTTTTGAGCCCTTAACCATATTCGTGGCTCTCATCTCAAACACTTTCAGCAATAGTTGCAAACAAAATGACTGTATCGATGAAGTGTGCCTATCGCCGTTCTGTTTGACATGACTCTTGTGTAGGTGGTGAAAGAGGTATGTGCTGTTTGAGTCTGTTGTGACGGCTGGTATTCAGCCTTATTTCAAAAAGACTATTTTATGTTTGGCGTTACACTTTGTGTTCTCACAAACCATATCCGTGAGAAGAAGTCGACCTTCATTTTAGATAAGAGCTCCTTGTGTCTTGGTTGGTTGGAGTCCTTTCTGTGTCCAGAATTCCTCTTTTTTGTGTCACAGTCCATGTCCTGTATGTTTATTTGTGTTGCCTTGTTGCAAATTCCCTGCGTGTGTGGAATAATGCAAAACATCCAAATGACAAAACTGATGCTGTAAACAATGTACTTTGCAAGACAACATAATAATCCATAAATCATGTTGAGATATGTTAAATGTTTTTCTATTCTCACATGATATACAGTACTGTGCAAATGTTTTAGGCCATATGTAGGTTTGTTGTTTTTTTCATGGTTGTAATGAGCATAATTTCTTAGTATTTTTATTAAAATACAGCAAAGAAATAGAGGGGAATATTGTGCACAGCATTAAAAATTCAGAAAATATAACCTACATGGTTTCCACAGGAAACAGTCAGTAGTTAAACAGTCAATAGAGTTTTTATTCCCATGACAAAAAAGTAGCCCAAACAATAAGAAACATTGGACATGTGTGGAATGAAACCTGGAGTAAAACACTCGATGATTAGTACAGTAAATCTTGTAATGTCTGTGCAGCAGATTTCAAGTACAAAGGAAGGTCACGCTAAATGCTAAATAATTCAGTCTATTTCTTTCTGAAACTCTTTTTTAACGCTGTTCTATAATTTAGTTTGTATTATTATAAATTATCATTATACTCTGGCTGAAATGGCAAACCTACTTGGGGTTTAAAACTTTACACTATATCATCATCACGCATTCCTATTAAGCCATTTTGAAAACAACAGTCCTACTAGTGTCATCGTAGAGTGCTGCTTTTTGTTAATGCTAGCTATACTGTAAAGCTGTACTTTGTTTAACACTCTATGTGGTCTTTGGTGCTTCTCAGTTGCCCAATGGAGTCACTTACCATCCCAACACCCATCAGGACCGGCTGGGAAAACTTCAGGAGCATCTACGCATGCTGTCCGTGCTCTTCCGCAAACTGCGCCTTGTGTACGACAAATGCAACGAAAACTGTGCCGGGCTGGATCCCATACCTCCAGAGGTGAGACATGACAAATGGGAAGTTTGTTACACTGATGTGATTGTATTGTTTCTGATAAAATTAGGCGTCCTTTATTGTTCTCACAGGGCTTGGGCAGTGGTGCTACACACAGCTGCAATAACATATATATTGTTAATGTAAATATAATATGAAGCAACAGCACAGACAATATTAATAAATGCAAACACTAGCAATAGATGAAATATATGTAAAATATTGCACATTTTGTGAGAGAAAAATATATACAATAATGAAAATGAGAAATGATCATTAATCCCAGAGGTGTAATACATTACTCTAGCAAGGCTTGAGCTGGTTGTTTGTTGTGTGGAATTATATACATAGTAAAAAAAAAAGACACTGTTGTTTATATTTGCTGGTTCTGTTTATCTGAAGGTAATAATTCTCATTCTGTGCGAGTGTAGAATGTGTAGGGGTCCTTCAGGGTTTTGTGTGCATGTCTGACAGTTTCCTCTCAGATAGTGTGAAAAGATAAATGTTTTTTCGCTGCCACGTTTACAGTACACGCGTGTGTGTATAGTACTAAAAAAGTTTTGGCCTAGTTTGCATACAGGGGATAATTTTCATCAAATTCTAGCTCAAGATTTAACTGTGCTCACCCGGCTCATGTGTTGCAATACTTTTGTGTGAACTAAAATGGTGTCTCCTCCTCTTAGTAATAACTTACAATTGTTTCTATTAACCTCTTTCTTCTAATATGGGTAAGACCAGGTTCAGTGTGGCGTGAAATGGGTTTAAAGTCGCAGTGATAATGTCTTGAAGAAGTCTCGAAATGTCTTAAATTAAACTTGTTGAAAGCCGGCGAAAGCCTGAAATAAGAATGATCAAAAACTCTGACTCAGGACAATTTAAGAGTTGGATTACAATTAAAATATAGTGCACCTATTCCATTAAGCGGCTGGAAATACGACTCATTCTTACTATTAAACACAAATATTAAGATGGTATTTTATTTTATCTGGCAGTGAAATAGTGTCCAGTAGTTTTATCCCAATATCAAAGCATATCGAGTTTTACGACTTCACCAAACTTGGAGCTACTTTGTGCTTCATTATGCTATTCATGCATAAACCGTTCTTCAGCAGTTAGATCTTCCAGGATGTGTTTGGAACCACTGGACTGCTGGATGTACACTTTTAATGTGACAAGCAATTGGTCCAACCAGGCGCAAACACAAACTGTGTGAACCTGTCACGATTTTGTGGTTTCAGCCATTGTCACGTACTGTTCAGCCCAGTTGTCACTGAATTGCCAGCTAAATTAGGAAAGAGAGCTGTTAGTTCAAAGGAAGTAGGTCATTTTATATTGCCACACCCTGCACTCCCCTCCAATTGCTCCTGAGCACGCACACAAACACACATCCGTACCCTGGGGGACTGTTATCTTACCTGCTCCCTCTAGGTCTGTCTTTTCTCAGCTCACAGCAGATTCATTGGTCGCTTTAGGTGAGTCTCCAGAGTCTCTTTACTGCTGGTTACAGTCACCGACATCTACCTACAGGAACAACAGCCTACATCCGCAATACGCCCCTGGTTTCTTACAC
This sequence comes from Apogon talboti, assembly GCA_037367365.1. Lineage (NCBI taxonomy): Eukaryota > Metazoa > Chordata > Actinopteri > Kurtiformes > Apogonidae > Apogon > Apogon talboti. Next base: position 25,339,229 of record JAPQRQ010000003.1, on the reverse strand, counting down.
AGACACAGAAATATACAGAAATGTTTGTAAATGTAGGCTATCCATACACATATTCATGCTGTTCACCCCTATTGGGTAATAACGGAATATTTTAAGTAGGTGGTAATAAGAATACAATTACATTCTTGAAATCAGTGACTTACTAAAAGAGATTACCTTTTAAAGTCAGTATGAAGGCAAGACTAATTCCATATAAGCTTCTGTTGTAAAAAAGCAAATCTGCATTATCTGCGCCACATTAAGATTATACATGCACCGCATTGCAATGTATGATTGGACAGTAAATTTATTGCTATTTGCATCTTTTTCGCTCAGAGAAAACTACCTTTCTGATGCCATTTTATTTAAAGAATTATTTACAAGGCAATAAATGCACATTTGAAACAAAGTGAAAGCACGTTCTACTATCAGTTTGTAAATACATGGAGTTTATTTTCATCCTTGCTTATTGGTTTTCTCTCTTGATGCTGTGGAAAATAAACAGTTGGGTGGTAACTAAAAGGTTTGCTTGCACAACATTTCAAGGATAATGCGGCTCTGACCTTGTTGTGAAAATGAAGAGCACTTCTGCTGTTCTGACAATATTTTGTATTCAGAAAATGGAGAAATGAGTATTTTACAAATGCTTTATAAAATGTGTGTAATATGTGCTTCAACATTTGTTTGCTAGTATCATCATTGTAGTATTAGACAGTGTTATAGCACATTATATATTTTCATTATTTTCCTTCTGCAGACCTAATCTAAGTCTCTAAAAGGGTTCATACACCTTCAGACTGACTTCTAGGGCCTGTATTACAATTCAGCACCAATATGTTAACAGCTTAACTTTTGGTTCAGCCATGGGTTTTCAGTATTGCAGGGGTACTTATTAGGTTAAATCGCCATGGCAATTTACCCTGCTCTGGCACAGATCAGGTTTATTTACCAATCAATTCTCCTTGAAGATCTTGTGGACCTCATGCTGGATATATAAAAGAATAAAACAAAGCAGTGATACGATCTTTGAAGAACACGCAAGTTATACAAACTATCTAAACCCTTTCGTTTTCTATTATTTAGTGATGTAATAAATAATCTTGAATCAGACTTAAAGCATTAAAGCCTTAAACTTGCTGACCTTATAGCATCTGACAGAAAGCCTGCTACCCCTGTGCTCATGTACAGTATGTATGCTAATCGTTAATGCTCAGTTCTGTGTATATATTGGGATGGGTAAACTAAATTCCCCTATAGGCATAATAAACCAACTCCATTCTTTTCATTTAGCTGTGTCCAATGGTGAAATCAACAGTGCTTCTAGTTCTTCTTGGTAGTTCTTCCCGGTTCAACTGGACTGGTTTAGCTCTTTTTGAAAACGTTTTAATCTCCCATCCAAGAGACTTCTTCACTTCTAATAACTGGTGGGGGAAACTGGACTTAACTGAACTGAAGAAGTCTCTCTGATGAGAGATGAAACGTTTTCAATAAGAGCTAAACCAGTCCAGTTGAACTGAGAAGAACTACCAAGAAGAACGATGACCTGGGCAAATCAGAACCTACACAGACGACAGTGCTTCTAGCTTTTATCACTTTGTCACTTACATTGCCTCTGAAAATTATTTCTCATCACTTTTTCTTAGTTTTCCTCACCATAGGAGACCAGCAGAGTGACTCACTACTCCCTCTAGTGGTCACATGAATCCTCTAAACCAGGGGTGGGCAATCCTGGTCCTCGAGGGCCGGTGTCCCTGCAGGTTTTAGATATTTCCCTCTTCCAACA
>JAPQRQ010000003.1:25324386-25336476 GCA_037367365.1 Apogon talboti | reverse complement strand
GTGATGGAAGAGGGAAATATCTAAAACATGCAGGACACCGGCCCTCGAGGACCAGGATTGCCCACCCCTGCTCTAAACTGTTGTAAATAGATTCGTTCATGTCTCTAAAATCACAGTACATTGGTGCCCTCAGAACTCTTCATTCCAAACGCTCTAATGATATTTTTAGGTCATTTTATATTATTATATTGGAATGTAGAAGTACTACATATTGCCCCTTTAAAAGTAACTGTGCTGATACTGCATGCACATAAACATGAATGTTGTGCACTGTATCATGTCAGCATAAAAGCCTTTTCCCAAGAAACACACATACATTACATAGACACTGACTGGGCATGCACAGTGTGAGGCTCCATGCAGGGCTACAGCAAGGCTATCCACCACTGTTTGATTGGATTTATGACTGCGGCAGTCCCATCCCAATTTCTACAGATTGGCTCGGAGCTAATCTCTCTCACCAGACTCCTACTGAGGATAAAAAAGGATGTGGGAGGAGACCATTCTTAAATTGGAACAAATTTGTGATGGCTGCCACCGTGTACATATTCTGGACTGAATAATACAGTCGGTCAGAGGCATTTCGAATGAAATATCCGAAATGACTCATCTGCTGTTTCACCCCCATATCAAAGTCTGTGAGCTGACATTTTCCCTTCAGTTACAATGTAAACTTTCATTTAGTCAGTACACCACTATTTTCTCCTTAATTAAATGCTTATTATTTTCCCCTTGAGACTGAGACCTGGTCCAGCGCTGACCGGCCAATAAGCTCAGCCCAGCCGTGTTTGTCTGGGAATGAGGGTCGTTGATTTTGGCCCCGGTGTGCATGCCATTTATCATCCTGGAGAATTCAGGTGCCTGCCTGACAGCCGCTCACTATTGGCTGCCCGAAACAGGAAGTGGAATCAATGACTCGGGCAGCGTGACCTCATAGCAGCCTAATTAGCAACAGAGCCGTTTAATGAACAGCTGGACCAAATGCGCACGTCAGCGCTTTCCTCTTTTTCTTTCCAGCTGTCGTTGCAAACCCTTTGCTTTCTCCTCCTCTGTTTTTTTTTTCTCGATCTCTTGCAAGTTTTCTCCCCTTTTCTGTATTTATTTGTCATTCTCTTCTTTCAATCCCTCTCTTGTTATTGCTTGTTTCCTTTCTCATCGCCTTCGATCTCTCAGTTAATTTGTACGTTCACATTGCTTCCTCCTGTTTCTCTTGAGCCTTTCTGTTTCCCCTTTCTGTGTCTGGTGGTGTATTCAGACTCACATATACCAACTGCTGTATACATACTATGTATAGAGTTTAGTACATGTTCCAGCCTGCAGGAGTATGAGCAGTATTCTTCATATGTAAATTAATTTAGTGTATTACTCAGTAGAGCTGAATGATTTTCACCAGAGGACTTGAATAGCTCTATTTGGAGAGAATGAATCCTTCTAGAACACTTGGTGGTAATTGCATTGGCATAGAAAATAAAAATAAAATAGACTTTTTTTCCTCTGAAGACTTTTTAAGTGAGAACCAAAAAAAACCCCAAACAAACCAAGAGGAGCTCTATGGGCTCTCTGATTTTGATGGGAAATTAGGTAGTTTAATAAGTTGGTTGACCTACCATTAAGCTGCTGTAGACAAAATACCTGCTTTTAGGTAACATCAGCTTTTCTGTACCCGAAATAGTGATTGCTGAAATAATGATAGCTGAGCAATAGATCAAACTAAGTTTCAGCTTTTTTGAAAATTGTGGAAAATGGATAAAATGTAAAAAATAACCTACTACATAGTCACATGACCACCAGGCTCATCATCATGGAAACAAGTAGCATGTTTGCAGAAAATTAATGCTATATTTTAACATAGAAATCTCCCATTGCTTTATATGAATGAGACTGTTCACATCGGTTGCCCGTGTGTGGTACATAATTTATTTGCTCATTTCGGCATTTGAAAAGGCAAGAACATGCACGTTTTTTCCCCCCAAATCTACATTAAAAAACATACCAGTGCATCCATCCATTTTCCAAACTGCTTAATCCTCAAGAGGCTGGTGGGTATGCTGGAGCCTATCCCGACTACCACTGGCATTTCCACGCAGTTTTCTGAATTTACTTGTCGTTGCTTGAGTAACCTCTATATGACCATCTGATCTATACTAGCCATATAAATAAAAGATTAAGATGGAAGTTTCTCAAGCAGCATACATGTTGTCAAATTTGGCTCGTATAGTATTCATCCATGTATCTTTGGTAAACTGCAAATTTATTGCATATGTAGCTCGTACTACTTGAGGACTGAATCAGTATACCAGTAGTGCAACGTGGGCTATTTTGGACAGAGCCCAAGTTCTTCTTCCCCTTTGTCATTTCCTGCCATGAACAGCCATGCCATTTCATTTCCCTCTCCCTTACATGTTCACCTTGTAATTTTCTTTTTCTTGTGTTATTTTTTACTTTATTTTTCTCCGCCCTTTTCTTTTTGTCTCAGTGAGAAAACCTGGAGAACTTCATTAGCCCATTCTTCTCTGTCAGGCAGGAAACCACATCCATCTTTCTGTGGAAGAGGCAGGGGTTATGACTCACACAGCCGCACTCACACACAAGTGCTGCATGGGTATACACACATATACAACGACATGTGCACCCACTCACACACGTACACACAATACACTCTCCATCCATCTTTCCCACCCTACTCAGCACATTTCATTTTCCCCCCACAAGCTGCCAGAATCAGCTCACTACCTTTAAAATTCGATATGTCATTGGCTTGGGTCTGAAATTATCTAATGAAAAAACTTTCCTCTTTTCCTCAAGCTTTTCTTGAGCCAGAGACAAGCTCATAGTTTGTCTGATATAATATCCTGCACATGTCCTTGCTGTCTTTTCTTCCTCCAAGAGTCAGAGCGTACAGTTTGGCAAAGTGCTCGGCCTGGAAGCTGACAGAAACACGGAACGCCATCCAGATCTCAGCCTCTCTCAGCCTCTTGGTCTCCATGTCTTCCTGTCACTTTTTTGCCTCTATGTTATTTTGTCTTATTGTTCTTTCTTTTCACATTTTTGTGTCTTGTTCTCCCCACCTCTGCCCTCTTCTTTTCCTCATAGACTCTCTGACTTTTCCTCTCTCTTCATCTGTTTGTCTGCATTTCTGTCTATTTTTATTTTTTTTTTAAACATTTCTTTTGTGTTAGTCTTGACACTGTCTGGCTCCAGTCATACTCATACACCAGTCAGCCATTCCATCCAGACGAAGCAGCTCTCTCCAATCATTGTCTACTGTCCCCAGGGCCTCCACTCCAGCTGCACAACCCCGGGTCTAAAGCGCTTTATGTGATTTAGATTAGCATTGTTCCAAGTCTTCATTGGACCAAGGTTTTCCTACAGTATGGTCGTTTTTGTTGGCTTGTAGTTGTTTAAAGAAACTCCTGCCTAATCTTTGTTTGTGATCTTGTCTGGTATGATGTTTTTTGTTTTGGAAAGAAAGCTTCGGAGACTTTACATTACTTGCTCTCAATGGAAAGATTTACAGTTTTAATTAAAATGAGGTATTGTTTGCCTGAAAGTTGTGTAAACTAAGCTTGATATGTATATTTTTATTATATGAATCTGAAAGACATTAAATTGCCATCAGTGATGTATTCTGGAAATGACATGACATTGAACTAGAGTTGAACAGTTAATGGAAATATTGAAATCACAATATGATCAAGTACAGGATCCAGCTTTTAAAAAAAAAAAAAAGATTAAAATGTCTCCCAAAATACCATTAAAAATGAAGTATTGTTGTGTGACTGGGCATGCCAGCCTACAAATCAGATTCTCTAGATCTAAGGGAACATGTTTTTTTAGTACAGAGACCAACAAAAATCACATCATGACAGCACTTGCCTTAGATTTGTTTCTGGCCGTGATGACTTCTTTTGGTTGTTATTCAACTAAAAGCAATAGAGTTTTGCTTAATTTTTGACTTGTTTTTACAACCTTCAGAACATAGCTCAAAGGAACACAAAACAAATCTGCTCACTGGAGAAGTCAGGACACAATTTCAGTTTATCAAATAATAAATGAGCTCCTCTCCACTTTAAAAAAGCTTATTTCCAGAAAACAATACACATTGTCTGTTTGGGCTAATATGGTATCTTTTCTCCCCAGAGTGGTAGAGAAATCACTGCAGAGCATTTCTGTTTCTTAAGCTCAGATGCTGCAAAATGTCTCCTATTGTAGTGAATTGCTCCTATATTTTTTTTCAAGGAAAATTAAATACAAAAATTACAAGTTCCAATTAATTTGCATCATCTGTCAAAGCAATTTTGTTTGCACATCATTCGGCTCTGCACTGAAGTACATTTACACTGTAAATACGTTTCAGTGTTTCATGCAATAGATCTACAAAGGTCATCAGGCATATCATCAGTCACACATTCTAAGTATAGGATGCTTTATACCCTTGCTTTGTGTTGCGTTAATAACCGTGTGTTCTCAGACCTTCACACAGTACTTGAGGTGTCTCCGGAGCTGGTGTCCTGCTCTGCTCTTCGTCCCTGAGGTGACCACTAGGTGGCAATATGACGTAAAGCAGTAGGCGACGATCCTGTCGGCTCTCAGGCATCCTGCCTCGCCTGAAGGCTCTTGCACATCAGCTTCACTGTAGTGTCAAGCAGACAAGGTCAAGCACACAGAGCGTTTAAAAATGAATTAATCTCCCACTTGCTTTCTCTTCCACTCTGTCAGTGCAGTCTTTCTATGTTCAAGAGAGATGGGTGAGGCTCAGCCTGTGTTGGAGAGCTTTACACAGAATCCCCATTTTCACCACTTCATGGGAACAAGATTATGAGACAGCGGAGATATCTGGAGTAAAGCCACTCATCGGATGAGGTTACCCATACGCACATAATTCAGACTTATATCTGCGCTCAGCAAATAGTAAGATGAGAATATGCAATGCTTTTACTATATAAAGACTCAGGACTGAAAGGGATATAAGTGCATCATTTTTTTAAATACTGCTCCTTAAATATGAAAGTAAAACAAAATAGTACCCAGTGTGTGAACCACTCCATGGCTTTCAGAGGAGCTCACTTTTGTGGTCAGAAATGACTGATAAAATATCTATTCACTTCATTTAGCTTTTATTTTAATTATTCCTATTAATAACAATGTGACGAATTAGAAAAAAAGGATGAAAAGTGGCTGCTGCTGTGAGCGTCGTTCAGCACAGTGGAGGTGAGGAGAGAGAGACATGGTTATTTTAGTAATTATAGTCATACAATTCATTGTTGATGGAAAATATGTTCAGTGGAAAATATTTTATTTTCTATTTGGGCGAGAAAGAAAATCAAATCTGCCGCAAATGTTGTGTGTTCCGTTTCTGACCAGAAAAAATGAGAAATGTCTTTTTGTGTGTGGATGTTTGAAAGGAAAATCAAATCACTATTCTGCTCACTATCACTGTTCTTTTCCCTTTATTTTGTTTGAAGATGGATGACATCAGAAAGTTTATTCTTTTGTTCTGATCTTTAAGATAAAGTATGTGAATTTTGTGATATTGTGCCGCCACACCTCAGTGGTGATGGCAAGAGGAGCATGTATGCCGGTAACTTTATTAAAGTGAATAGTAATGAATCACCCTCATGCATGGACCATGCATCAAGAATATTCTTTTATGTTGATTCATGTCTGGTTTTGTTAATGCAATGACTTTAAATTTAACTTTAAACTTCACTATTCCGTCTATATAAAAACCCCTGTGGCTATAAATATGCATCAGATAGCTGTTTTCAGTATATCTATTTATCCTGTCTATGCGTCTTGCTGTAGATACAGAAAAATAAAAATTCCTGACAAAAAGTGCATAAATTTTGCATAAGATTTCAGGAGAGCTCATGTCTTATTGAGAAGAGCCAAGTTCCTTCTCTGTAGTTCACACCCGTATTACACTTGTGTAAGTGACTGTAACTCACCACAGACAAATTATAGTATTAAGTTGTGTATCTAACTGTAAATGATAAACCACTTTATTGAATATGTCAGTGCTTTGGATGGGATCCTCTTACAGTCGTTTTGCTAACAGTAAATAATATAGCCAGATTTTTGTTTACCGTCCCTTCCAGCAACTGATACCCTTTGTGGAGGATGACAGCTCTAAACTCGAAGATCGCTCAGTCAGCCAGAGCCGTCCTGCCACCGAGGAGAGGCGAGAAATCCTGGAGGTCAACAAGGTATTGTGTTGTGTAGCTTTATAGTGTCACACTGTCAGGGTTGTGGGTTACCTGCAGCCATATCAGTTAACATTAAAACACATAAATCACACATAAACCCTTAAGCCCACTCTTGATTCTGACAGGGGTAGTGTAATCAGTACAAACAATCCAATCTTAAAAATAGAAAACAATAATTAGAAAGGACATGATAACTAGAGTCTAAATTCATTATAGATTAGTTTTGTAATACTGGTTTTATCTTTAACCTGTGGCCTTAATAGCTGACTTTCAATTATTTGGGTTGCATCTATCGCGGCTGTAAAAATGTGGTTTGTACAAAACAAAATTACAATGCTACATTTGATAAATTTTATTGCTGATGGAGTTTGTGTGTTTACAGGCAAGCAATGTACTGCTGTTGGGAAATGCTCTCAACAAGTGCTGCATTTCAAAACATTTTTGTGCAGACTAAATGTGTGCAGTTGATTGTTTTGACCCTCCAGTACAACACTTTATAATAAACCGTAGTGTGAGCCTTTGTAGGAGTAAGTATCTGACTGTGTTTTGTAACTTAGGATCACTTTGACAAATTTCTGAACCGTAGCAGGGTGCCGAGTTTGATGACTCATGGAAAACACTGTCCCTGTATGTGATAGTGGTCAGTATGTGGGAGTAGACTGCTCCCATCAGATTTGTGTTAACATTAGTGCTGCACGATTAGTCTAATCACAACGGCAATGTCAGTATTTGTGATCGTAAAGGGTAAGATTTAATTAAATAAAAAATGTGTACGTGTGAACATGACAACCTATTCTGTTTGTGTGCAATCTGCTCATTATCTAGAGCCATAATAAAGAGATGACCAATCAGCCTCTGTTTAGGCAGTGAAGCGTGTGCATTGCATGGTCACAGTGTGCAGAAATGGATGCAGAGCCCCCCCCCCCAACGTACAACCTCTGTTGTATGATGATAGTAAGAGTAAGAAAGGGAGAGAAGTACTGTTCAAAACATGCAAAAGTAATATTGCCACCTGTCAGAAACAGTCCATGTTTGTGTCAGCACCTCGGAAAATTAAAAAGCACAGAAAAAAGCACGACTGTGTGACAGTAGGAGAGAGACAGGTGAAAGCCAGCGTGTAAGCCAAATAAATCACAACAGTGTTTCCCATTAATTTTATAGACCATGGCAGCCCACTATGTATATTTTGTTCTGCCATAGTCTCGTAACAAACTGAATATACTGAGCCTGGCAGAGTCTCACTCTCAATAAGGTGACAACTTGCATGTAGGTCGCATAGAGCCTTAACTTTGAACAGCAAACAGAATCTGCTTATTCTCATGCTATCTGTCCTCACATAGGGTTACCTCTATCACTGTGCTTCAGATCAGCCTCTTTATGTGGTGTCACTGCTTCACTTGACGTCATGATAAACTTTCAGACCTTTCAGGTTCAGTTTATCAGGATCATTACAGTTCATGACAAACTGAACACTAAATATGGCTGACCAGAACATACAACAACTTAACAAAGGGGAAACAAGCATTTACAGTTTAGCTAATGACCTTAATAACTTAGTGATGCAAAAAATTTAAGTTCACCAACAATGCTGCACAGCAGCTGAATGCTCTCTGAACCTGTTTTGTGTCACCACTTTTAAGGTAATGCATGATACACATCTGCAGGTTAAAGTGGACTATTTGAACAGTTTTAGTGCCGACAAACATTTAAAAAATCATTAAAACCGACTTAAATAAACATCCTTGTCTAGTAACATTAACGCTATTTATCCAACCCATTACATGGAGTTCTGGTTGTATTATCTCATAGAACTGTGAAGGGCTACTTCAGGACATTGTATTACCTCATCCTTGAAAATATTTGTTTCACTTTTTGTCTTGCCAATGTCTAAGTGTTATGTGAAACCACTGCGTGTGTTTCATAGCTATTACAACCAAATATGATGTGAAATTGCAAGTTTTCGGTAAAATAACATTAACCCCACCAAAACAGATGATGACATGACCCCTGTATTACAACCACAGGACTTAACCCCCCCCCCCCCCGAAACTCTTGGGAAAACCCACTTTGTTTGAGAAACTGATAACACTAGTAATGGATTGATATAAGCCATCTGTTGAGTTAGGAGGGAAGTTGGTTGGGTCATTTCCCTCTCAAGGGTAGCCAAAAGGTTCAGCCAGCTCTGGAGTGGATTTCATTTGGCTGTTCTGCTTGACATGCCTTTTCAATATCACATAGATGTGTGGGCACAATAACTGTGGATTGGCTGACAGGAGTAACGGTTCCGCTTTTTAAAGTAGAGGCCTGCAGGAAGTGCGTCCTCCATGAGGGCACTACCTTTGTCCCAAACCCTCTGCCAGCGTGCTACATACTCAGAACATTGTGTCCATACATTTGCTTTAGACAGTGTTGGAGATTTGCCAAAGTTCCACCATTTTATGTCTGGAATCCATGGACATGTCTCTGTCTATCAGTAGATAGTGTATGATTTCGCATCCTCAGGATCTGTATGTTTTGCTGATTTTTGCTGACTTCAGTAGTTCTTGACCTTTGCGGTCCTCAGGTCAGGTTTAACGCTGAGTTTAAGTCCAATGGGATGAAAGTCAGCAAACAACATACTCTTCCAGAGAAGTGTGTAATGCCACATCAGGTTGCAAATGCTTCGCAGCTCCAAGTAGCTCTCAGAAATGGGTGAGCGTAAGATGAACTGTGAGACTGACACACTGGTGCAGTGTTTGGATTCATGGGTTTCACATTGACAGTGGAATGGAGCTAAGCCTAAAAGTAAAGCTCACAGCGTATCAGTTTTTCTTGTTGCAGCACTCAGCAGTGGGCGTGAACTCTGCATAGTTGTGTTGTTGTACTTTATGTGTGGTTTCAGCTGCTGAACATAGATTCTAAAATATAGGGGATGAGTAGCTTTTGATCTAATTGTTTAAGTGAAATAATGGGCTACCTGAAGCTGTAACCGCATCAAAAAAGATGACTTGATCATTGGGTACAAAGTGCTGATATAGCTACTGAAGGTTTTGTTTTTTTTAAATATAGAAAGAGATTTCTTGATGGTGTCTCCACTTCTGGAAAATGTCTGACTTCAAACACACGTAAAAGCCTCTTCAGATGTTTTCACTGTCAGATATGTTTTTGCCAAGCTCTGATAGAAAGGCTGCTTTATGACAGTTAAAAGTGCAGAGTATAGAGCTTTTCTTAAAACTAATACACCATCTTGTCAGTCAAGTGTGAAAGTTTATATCAGACAAATATGATCCTGACTCATGATTTATTCAACACACAACCATAGCAGATTTGTGCATAGACTTGCTGAAAGTAATGGTCTGTCAGATATTAATTAAACATAATCCCAATAATAGAAAAACAAGTGGCAACCTTGCTGTGGATGTGTTGAGGACATAAAATGTAATGAGGAGTAATAAGTTTAAAGTTGTTCTAAAAGTGCCACCCTGTTAGGTCACCTCATAGTGTGCACCCCACGTAACTACAGTACAGCAGGCTGGAATCTGACCCTGTCCTTTGCTGTGTGTCCTCTCCTCCCTCATGTTTGCCTTTTCTGCAAGGTTATTAGTGTTAACAAAAACTCATGTGCTGAAAATTAGATGTTAAAAAACAATATTGTTAATTGAAATAAAAATCAAAGCAAGACGCTACACAAAGAAGCTAACCTACTGAGACTACATTGCGTGTTTGTCATTTCATTTTATGCGTCACTCTAATGTTTTTTGGTGGATGTAAATCTTTCTTTATCTCTTTGTCAGCAGGACCTCAACTTTCAAACAACAGCAATGATTTCCAGTCATTTTCACCAATGACATAATCATAAAATTAATGGATACAAATGCTGCTACTAACTGTTGCTTTTAAGCTGTGACATTTTCAGGGCTAAGATTAGTCAAATTTAGGCACAAAAACAACTTGTTGAGGTTTGGAAAGATGGTGGGGGAAGATTTAAAAGAAGAACACATAATTGCTGCTACAAAAACAAACACAGTACTCACTTTTGGAAATTGGAGATTCCATGCCTGTCATCATGATGGCAAAACTTGGAGTTAAGAGTCCTATTTTGTGTTTTTTTAAGTATTGCACGTCAACTAACACATCTAATAACAAAAACAAAGAGTACAACTTATAAAAAGTCAACTCTGCATTTTTAAACACTAAAAAATGAACAAGCAATTTTGCTTTCAAACTAACTGAAACAAAACCCAAAAGTGAAATACAAATGAAAAAAACAAAAAACTATTCTAATACTGCCTTCCAGTCTCTCTTTATTGTTAGCATAAAAAAAAGACTCAAACTGCCCCAGATTGTGTGAAAAATACAAGTTGAATAGTTACTTACAATCTACAATCTCAATGTAGATTGTAGATTGTATGTCACTATCTAAAAGACCTGATAAATGACTGACATGTTTATAAATGACATGCAAGAATAAACCAGTTAATTTTTTGTGAACATGCTGTGTAGCATAGCCATAATGACCACTTGGGCTTGGCACTGGTCCTGTTGACGCTGGAAAACCTGCTACTTCATGTCCTGCTACTTGGCATCAAATTAATTCTGAGTCTGGATAATCTCTCCCTGAGAAACAGGCCCAGCAAGTTGACATTAAGACAGAATGTGCAAATATTAGTTCTGGGGGTTGTTTAAAACTAGATCCCCTACAGATGCAGGTGAGGTAAATATCCAGGAGCCGCACAGTAGCCATTTCCATTTCTTACCTGGATATTGTCGTTACGGACAGGAAAACATGGCAAAGACTCAGATAAAACACATCATGCATTATTTAGATGGCAGTTTTAGTTTGCTTCATCTGTTATGAATTTGTTTTGTTTGTGTATATTGAGTGACAGAGTCAGAGAGTGCTTTTGTTCTTTCTTCAGAGTGAAAACATTGTGTTTGCACTTTTCTTTCCACATGCTTTCAGAGTAAGCGTGTGCTGGATGAAGCCCTTTTCTGTTTCTTCTCTTTGTATGTGCATTGTGCTGGCTCTGTACAGATTGTGCATGCCAAGCCGTCTGAGTGTGCTGCAATGATAATGGTCCAAGGTCAGGAGTGTCAGCTGCAGAGATGAGAATTGGTTATTTTTAAGAGCTCAGCACAGCTCCCCTGGCTGCTTTTAAATGTTAACACTACAGTGAAACATTGCAGTGAACCCTGTGCTCAACTGCACTCAGCTCCATCCAAAACAAACAGCATCTCCTTTTCACACAGAGCCTCCATACCAGCAAAGAGTGTGGTAAAAGCCTGCTGATATTATGTTAGATAAATAACCCAGTGCTTACTTCAATGCCTTGAAAGAAATTTGTTTTTAATAATCTGTCAAAAACCCATCTTTTGTCAGGTTTCTTTGTGAGCTTCAGTGACAGAACATAAAGTAAGGGCTTTTAGAATGAGTGTAATTTTGTCCTATTAGAGACCTGCGCATGTTAGTGATAAATAACCTTGTTTGTGGTCTGACCTTCCCCCTATGCAAAGCATTAGCATGCAAATTGAGTTCTGTCAAATGATGCAAGTATATAGAGATCGAAGAGACAGGCCCACCGTAACACGCTCAAGGCAGCTTTTCCTCGCATTCTGCAATTTTTAATACACAGATAGACCTTATTATGCAATATATATACACACCCAGCCCATTATAATGTACAATTTATACAGTAGATAGGAATATTCTTTTAAGTGTACGGGTGAACATATGGAATTCCTTGATAAGAAAGCATTTCTTGATATTGATTTGCGGTTGTATCTCAATTTTCTCGGTGAATAAATATCTCTGTATCCAACTAGGTCTCGTCTCTTCTCTTCTCTTCTCTTCTCTTCTCTTCTCTTCTCTTCTCTTCTCTTCTCTTCTCTTCTCTTCTCTTCTCTT
>JAPQRQ010000003.1:25300294-25323527 GCA_037367365.1 Apogon talboti | reverse complement strand
AATAATAATAATAATAATAATGAGGAGTTATTATCATAAAACATAAGTCCTACTGGGAGTATGGATGCATGTACATGGAAGTGCATATGCAATCAGATTTTTGAGGTCTCCTAAATATTTATATTCCCAAATATATATATATTTTTTATTTTAAGACATATAAGTATCATATCTCGATTCTAGAAACCTGGATAAGACCATATCCTGGTTACTCTGAGAGACACCAGAATACTGCTGCATGTATACATCTTACCCTGGTTTCTCTCTACTTGCTCTAGAGTGGATTCAGTCAGCTGAGGTAAAAGAAACACAAACAATGGCAGCAATGAAAATGACTCACGTTTGAACTTCTGAGGAGACAGTTTTGTCTCCTGGCAATAAAGAATTGCTGACCTCCCTAGTTGGGGTCACTGGACTATGTCAAAATGACTCTCACTCACCAGTCACAGCTGTGTTGTCCTAATGTAGTGGTAGCGATTGGCTGACACCTGTCAAAGTTCAGGACTTGTACAACTTGTTTTTCTTGTTGTTTTTGTTTCATGTTACTGATGGATAGGCCAAAATGATGACCGTGTTTAATATTGGCATACACTATAAACAAAAGTAGCATAATTTTCAATAGCTTAATTATTATTAGGTGTGCTAACATTTAGATAAATGTAAGATAAAAGTTATGGTTTATGATAGCGATATGATATGGTACAGCCTGAAAAATTTATTATTTTACTTATTACTTATTTTTCTTGTGTGTTAATGGTTAATCTAAACAATGGTTTTCTGTCTACAAGAACATGTTATCATAATACATTACAACAAACAGGAATTTATTATGTATCTAGGCATTTTTCACAATGATTGAGAAGCTAATATTTGATTAATCTCATTAATTTGACGGTACCCTGCCCTAGTGATTCTTATAAACATCACAGGTGATTTTTCAGGCGCTGTAGGTAGTAATCAAACACTAGGATCTCAGTTTTGATCATATATAACCAGATGGTGTTGCATGTAATTTCCATATGTCAAATATGGTGCTATTGCACTTGTATATCCTAAACAGTTTGTACTAACTCTGACTCTGAGAGATTAAAAAGGTTTGTGAAGTCATTAATATGCGCATTTGTATCCCATAATGTGCAGACACCCTGTTAGTTTTGATTTTGTTCTTTTCAGTTGACATGCATAGGGTTAAAATGTGTCTGGCTGTCAGACTTCCATTGCATGCCTCATGTGTTTTGCAACATATTAAGCTGTGATTTAGCCCAGACTGCCCAGCTGCAAATTAAGGCAGCAGTAAGGACAGCAAGCTTTAGGGAGTTAAAGTGGTTAGTCTGATCAGCAGAGTAGAGATACAGCGGGACAAGGCAAGCAGATGTTTGTGGCCGAGCTACATCTGCTGCAGTCACTCCAGCCAGATAGGATAGTTCTGGATGAGAGAGGGCGATTGGTAGGAGGGTGAGATAGCAGGAAAGAGAGGGAGAGATAAAGAATTGGGGGGGGGGAAGTGCTGGAAGAGCGCTAAAAGGTAGAAAGTGTTTATGTAGTAATAGATGAAAGAGTTGCGATACAGTGAAAAAAGAAGGCAGAGTTGGAAAGACAACATTCTGTTGGCTAAAAGGGGAGAGAAATTGACTGTTCAGGTCAGGAAAGTGTTGGGAGATGGATGGATGACCAGACAGATAGCTGTGTTGTCATGAAGGGGAGATGTGTGAAGTGAAGGGTAAAGGATGAAGAAACTCTGAGTAAAAAAATTCAACAGAAGCAGGTAGCAAAAGGTGTGTAGAAAAACAGATTCAGGTTGTGTTTTTGAAATGAATAAAAATGTGTACAGCTGCAGCGGAAAATCAGTGGCCTTTTCATGTGAGGAAGAGACAGGTAAAAGATTGATGAAAGAACGGATTGATAGATGTGTAGACAGCTGTGGATTGTCAGCGTAAAGCCGTTTCCATTCAGATAGGGTCTTCAAAAGGAATAACAGAAGACTGATGGAATTCTACTGCTGCAGGGAAAATAGGTTGCCTTCTTCTGTAACAGGACGCTGAGAGAGAGAGAGAGAGAGAAGATTGATGCATAAGTGAAAAGATAAGACCAAGCAAACTGCAAGTTCTCTAGCTGATATGGCACACTGGTTTAGGATTGGTATCCTTATATTTCCCCTTAGAAAATTCAAAAGTAGATTTTTTGAAAAGATGACTTCTATCAAAATTTAAATTCACTTGTGGCTGTAAATAATGAACAATGATATAATGCATCATCATGGAAATGGAATGATAGGAGGGGAGATAGGATAGCAGTTTACAGGACTGTAAATCCGTCGGTAGAGGGTTTTGTTCATCCTGCTTTACGAGAAATAACCTTGAAACCGACACCGCATAAGTGTGCTTTATGCTCACAAGGGGGGATAATGATAAAACAGGAGTTTTGGCCCAGCCCTATATGTTGAAACCCTCCAATCTCTACTTAATCCCTGTCAACTGCCTCATCCCAAACCCTGCCTCTGCCAGATAGCAGGAAAATATTGACAAAGCATTTGTGTCACCCATGATTTGAAGCTGAAATTGGACTCTGTGCTCTCTACCTTCTTAGTCAGCTACCAGACCTAACTTTGTGAACTGAAAACTTCAAACACTGTATTTCACACCAACAGTAAATAGTGTATACTGTTAGGAAGGTAATTTCATATAAGAATAATAATAATAATAATAATAATGATTTCTTATTATATTTTTAAGTTTGTATTTGACAAATAAAAGGTACTTTCTTATATTTGTTTTTCTCCTTTTATTTAGAACCTGTGTGCAAATGTATGAAAATTAACCTCATCATAAAATATTTATGAATAAAATATAAAAATATAATATATGTATGTACTGTATGTATGTAAACTAGTTGCAAACTAAATAATAACTTTTCATTCTGATACAATGTCCATGCAACTAAAGTGGCTGTTTTAAGTCTGAGTTCCTTGTTTTGTTTCACTGGTTGGAGGCCCTCCTATTTATAAGTACTTGGTTCTGTGTCACAGTCCCTCTCCACCATGTTTGTTTATGTGACCAATTCTGATGGAGCCGATCTCAGCCGTTCCCGGGTGAAGGTGGTGTACGTCCTGGACAGGTTGCCATTTGTTGCAGGGCTGACCTATAGATGCAGACAACCATTCACACTCACAGTCACACCTTAGAGGGCAATTTGGGGTCAAAAATTTACCAATTTACCTGCCATTTTACTGTGGGAGGAAGGCAGAGGAAACCCAACAGGGAATATCTGAACACAGAAAAGCCCCAGTCGCTGCCAAGTTTAGGTCCATAACCATCTTAGTATGAGGTGACAGTTGTAACCACTGCACCACCATGCCACCAAAATGCTAAAAAAAAAAATACAGAGTGTGATTTGTAACAATGAAGTAAATGTTAGAGTATGAATATGACTAATATATAATTGATAAACAAAGAAATGTTTGCATGTTATCAAGAATTTTACACTTAAAACCTAGAAAATCAGCTTTATTGGGACTGTGTGGGTTTTAACAGATCAGATTGATATTGATGAAATGGACTAAATACTGCCAACCATTTCATTTTTGTTTTTTTGGATATTTTTTTTTTTACACCTTTATTGATATATCCCAGTAGAAAGGACATAGGAAACAAGGACGAAGAGATTGTGAGAGAGAGGACGTGACCTGCAATAAAGGTCATTGGAACCATTAATCAAACAGGGGATGCTCTGTTGTGGTCGATGTCCTTAACCTTATGGATGCTGGCTGGCCTTGTCATCCATTTCTAATCCAAATGCTGTAACCTTCTGATTGGATTACAGAAGAACATTACATGATACTTTATCACCTTTAGCAGACTGAGCCCTGCACCTTACAAACCAGGAGAACAGGCACATGGCCGTTAAATTTGTTTGCAGGCGACCACTAGTCTATTGGCAGTCAAAAATCAGAGCCAAAAATTCTGGAAAAAAATCCACTTGTTTTGCTAATTCAGGCACATTGTCAGAGCTCTCATCTGTTGGAAGTTGAAGCCCACCCCCCATGTCAATAGTAGGATACAGGTAGTAGAAATAAAGATCAGGGTGGGGTGAAGTGGTGGTGGTGGTGGTGGTGGTGG
Organism: Apogon talboti; assembly: GCA_037367365.1. Taxonomy (NCBI): domain Eukaryota; kingdom Metazoa; phylum Chordata; class Actinopteri; order Kurtiformes; family Apogonidae; genus Apogon; species Apogon talboti. Next base: position 25,319,412 of record JAPQRQ010000003.1, on the reverse strand, counting down.
TGGGGGTGCTAGAGGAGAGGCAGATAAATGACTTCTCCATGGTAATGTCTGGCTGCTTTATGGAGCGTCCTGGCTGTGAGTGATAGCCTTGCTCTCGTTATCTGTCGATTGGGGTAATTGCTGTTTGTCGGAGTCTGGCTGACGGATGGTGATGCAATCTGCCGAGAGTTGGAGGAAGAGGAGGGGAGAGGCATCACTCTCATCACTCTCCACAAGTGTCTTTACCCACTGAGAAGCATGCAATGCACGGCGTTACGTATTTGAGTCTAACTGTGTGTTTGTTCCCCTTGTGCTCATATGTGTGAATGTGATTGTTGTTTTTGTACACTGCAGTCTTGTAATCATCTTCATGCTATGTGTTTTAATGCCTATATTTGTGCATGGGGTGAGTCACAGTGTCTTCAGGCGAGTGTGTGGAAGAAGAAGTAAAGTTTATTTGAGCATGTGTGAAAGTCAGCTGCATGTTTCCATAAATGTTTAAGATGCATTAGCCATAATTCATTGGTGCCTAATGGGTTGCGATTGCTCAATCTCTGTGCTGCAGACCTCTGGTGCTGTAGAATGTGATTGTGCATATCAATTCAGAGTCCCTAGTCATCCACAATGTTTCTGCTCCAATAAAAAAGACAGAATTCTGCAGTACCCAAGTGACCACAAATTACAGCCCTAATGAATATCCTACATTACTGGTCACACTCCAATTAATGAAGGAAAACAAAGAATATGACAAATAAATTCGCCAACAGAATTTTTCACTCAGTGCTAATTTGGAAGCTTTGTGTTTTGAGCAGCTTCCACTTCTTCTTTCTCTGGCTGTTTTGTAACAAGTGTTGTCTAAGCCAGTTGAAATCCTTTCTGCGCGCCTGCCTGACTGACTGATTGGCTAACTGATTGACTGACCGCAATATTACATGTTTTCACTTTTTGTTTCATGCTTTCCACATTTGAGTCTCCCGTTCAGCTTTCACCTTAGCAATTATATATAAAAAAGAGGAAAATATGGCCGTAATGCTGTCCGCTGACAGATGACTTCTATGTGATGAGTGCTGTCAGGAACATTTCCAGTCACTGCAAAGCTATGACTTCAAATCAGGGTTTTTCCACTGAAGTCTTCTAAAGTTAAAACATCAATATTGAGAGCAATGGGCTAGGACCTTGGCTCCAAAATGAGGCTGATGTAGAAGTATCTGAAAGTTGTAATGCGGCTTACCGCTGCTGGGATTGGCTCCAAAAAGCCCTGCTTCCCGTACACCTACACTAAACTTCAATCTAAAATTACTAAATCAATTTTTCTCCACAAGTCATCCCAGTGTCATTTATCTTTTTCTGACCATCTAAAACTGTTCTGGTGGTCCCATCTGTAAATTATTGCTCCATTAATAACATCTCGGGTCAAATAGAAGTCTCTGATGTCCACCGTGTCTGGCTTTGATTGACAGCTTGCTGGCCTGCTGATTTGGACTTTGGAGTTTCTTTTTATTGACTAAAACACATTTTATCATTCACAGTTTTACTGTAGTTGTGGAAATTTTACCAAGTAGGTGGTTAGTGTTTAGCATTAGCTCACCCATGACCCCTTGCTGACAGTTCTGACCTCTTACGCTCCCCCAGCTCCGCCCTTTTCTTTCAAATAAATAGTGACTATATCTCCGAACATAGTCACTTCTGTCTCTTCAAAGCCAACATGGTGATGACCATATTGCAGCATAACAGCTTCATAATGGCAGTTCAGAAAAAAAAACTGGTGACCTCACGATTCATACATCCATTAATTATGTCAAGTCAATGATTGTGAGGTTTAAAAATGAATAAGAAACAATGTCATCACAATAGAAATGTTACTAGCCTATCAATAAATATCACAATAAACATCTAATCATTTTTTATTTTCAGTTTAAAGGTTGATGTTTGAACCCCAGTGACAGTTGAAGAAACAAGATTAAAAATATCTTAAAAGATGCAACAGGACAGAGGCACATCTGTACTCTATGATATTGTCAGTATAATTATTATTTTTTTTCCATTTTCTTTATTTCGATTTAAGGCAGGTTTTCACAACATTAAGTTGGTCGTAAGATACATTTCCTGAGATTTGAAAGATACAGACCATTTTATTGTACAGGCACTGGAAGAGCAGCCTTGCCAAACACTTGTATCAGACCAACAACAAACAAAACAATTGATACTCACCTATGAAGCCTCATAGTTCTCCACCAGAAGATATTAACACCGACACAAATGGTCCTGTTCAACCAGCAAAGGTCCACTAAATGCAGTCCAGTAAAATATTATTAGTCCATATCAAGTATTACATCCATAAATTTGGCACTTTTGCTCTTTAGCACACTGTTGAAGACGCCTGAACCTACCCTTAGAAAACCCTGTGTGAAATATTCATTTTCTATAGTATTATTTTCAAATGTGAAGTGGAACTAGGTAAGGCTTCATGCTGTGGTTCCATGTTTTTTTCAAGCACATTCCTACAAGCTACATCCCTCTGCAGGCATTTTTTTTTCCCTAAAGAAAATCAGGTAAGGATCAAAACTTTTTTTTCAGTGTGTTCAAACTTTTATAACTGAAATCCAGTACCACTGACAGTGATCCTGACTGTTGTGGCAAAAAAAAAAAAAAAATCCAGTGCCTTAGCTTTCAAAAGAGGCCTAAACCATGCCTGTTCTCCACATGGCTCAACAACAGCTCTCACTTTTCTGTGAGTATGACTTGAAAACATTGCTAGGATTTTAAGGTGTTAAATTAAAATTGTAGCTAGTTATTTGTGGCTGTAAATTAACATGCTCTTCTAAACAACAAAACAGTAAGACATTTTATGTTTTATTCAACAATGCAAACAAATTAAACCCTTAACACAAAAATACTTTCCGGCTCATAATTTCAGAGTGCACACAGGCCAGAAACAGTCAAAATATTGCTCTGTTGTTATAATTAAAACACATTATCACATTCAAATCATTCTTTTTACTATAGATCATCATTTTGACTATTTTAGTTACTTTTTCACACACTGCGGCTTTAATGAATATCCCAAATTACTGGTCACATGCCAATTAATGACGGAAAATACAAAGAATATAGCCACATCGACATGAAGAGATTTTTATTTTAAAATAGTTTTAAACTCTGCTGGAAATGGAAATTATTCCAAATTGCTTGAGTAACAGCTCGCCTGCTGTGAATTTAATCAGTAGTATTATGATAAAATGCAAAATTTAACTGCACAGCAGCTGCTAACATAGACAACTAGAACAGAATTTCCTGTAATTCAGTATCCATGTTGAATTTACAGCTGGTAGTCAAGTGCAGCATCTTGTTTTCCTCCAGAAAGGAAGACCATGTGAAAGAGTGCAACGAATCATAATGTAGAGGGACTGATAAAATCCAATCAGAGTGTTGCAGATGGGTGCCTACATCATTGTTTCAAGGACTGTGTTTTTGTCATTACAACACAACCTTGGATTTTTTAAAACTGAAACAGGGTCAGCAGCATTTCCAAAACTCTGTATTTGGGAGGAGGTGAAAATGCTGGACTTGTATGAAAGGTGAGGTGCAAATGTAAAGCGTAATGGTGTGGCCCTATGACAAATAAATTCCCCGCTGGAGTATTTCACGGAGCACTAATTTGGAAGCTTTGTGTTTTGAGCAGCTTCAGTTCTTTCTCTGGCTGATACTGTCTGTAGCAAGCGCTGTCCAAGACGGTTGAAATCCTTTCTGCCTGCCTGACTAACTGATTGGCTAACTGATTGACTGACCGGCTGGCTGTCTGGCTGAGTGACGGTGCATTTTGCAGAATGGAGGAAGGATGATTCATAGCGGCTCTCTGGACTACTTGATAATCATTCCATCTGGGGCGTGGGACAGCCTGTCTTGTCATTGGCACATCACTCATCGTTTGTTCTCTTCGTCCGTCTCTCCATCCCGCTTTCTCTCCTGAGAGCCTTGGAGATGACCCTCTATCCCAGAGGGGGGTTGTAATGTTGGACCCTGACGACATGGCGGACCCTTGCTGTTTTCTCCTCTGCACCTGCCCCCCCGTCCCACCCCTCTGGTGGAGCCTGCCACTGCCACTCGCCTCGCGTTTGATTTAATACCAGCCTAAGTGTGAATAAATTCCTGTCACAGCCCATTAAGGAGGCCTTGGAGAGATCTGGCCTGTTATTTATTCTCCACAGCTCCTCTCTCTCTTTTCCCTCTTTTAGTTAATATCTCTCTCTCTCTCTCTCTCTCTCTCTCTCTCTCTCTCTCTCTGCTGCTGCCGCTGCTGCTGCTGCTTCTGCTTCACCCCCACCTCCTCCTCTTGTCCCTCCCTCATTGCACACTGCCTTGCTTTTTTTAATACCCTGTTAATTACCGCGTCTGTCCTCTTTATTCAAATGAGAAAGGGAGAAATTAAAAGCAGGGGGATGTTTGTAATTTCAAATAGAAAAGCTATCCAGTGTCTGGCTTGCTCTCTTCTGCTCTTAAGACCTGTGCGAGCTAGCTGCAGGCTTAGTGTGTATAATGAATTCCAGTAGCACTAACGGTTAGTTTTATCTGAAGAGCAGGATGGGAGTCTGCCGAGGCCCAATGATAAACAAACGCAACCTAACTGTAATAAGACTGGGAGAGAGGGATACAATGGTTGGCAGACGGTCTCTCACTCTTTCTCTCTCTCTGCCTTTTTCCATTTTTTTCCGATCCCTGATTCTCCTTTCAGGTTGTTTCTCTGTCCAGCCCCACAGACGTTACCTCCCGCTGTTCTCCACTCCCTCTTCCTTTCTATATCCTTCCTCCCATCTTTTCCATTCCTACTGTTTCCTACCCATCCTCCACCTCTGTGTTCAGGCTCCAGAATTAGTAAGCTGTGCACAGCAGGTGCCCGTACCTCTGTCTTATTAGCAGCCTCATATGTGGCCCATTAGAGCCTCTTTGTATGCCAAGGGCTTTTTAATTGTTTTGCCGGGGTCAGAGGGGCAGTGTAGCCGCAAAGCTCGTGCGTAGGAGGAATCAGAGCTTTTCTTTTCTTTTCTTTTTTTTTTTTTAGAGAATACATGTTTTCCCAGCATTCTCTTGCATTTAGTGTCAAGTGCAACCCCAATTATTCCTTTGTGTTACACTGTTTAAGGGCTATGTAAGCAATTAGAGGTGTTCAGTTTTTCTAAGCTACTGTTATGCTGCTGTGTTTAGGGCTATTGTTTACATGAAAAATGGCAAGATATAAGCTAAAGAGCTGCTCCCTGCTCAAAGCATTTTCCACATGTGGTTTAGGTAGGTCACTTGTGTAACATACGTGAAAGACATACAAAGCTTTATTCATGCAGCTGATTTTATGCCAAGAGTGCTAAGCTGTTCTTCATAGAGAGCTTTATATAATATCAGAAACAGAAGAGCTTATCTATATAAATGAGTGTCAAAGAGAGGTTTTTAATTTACTTTCAAAGGAGGTGAGGTTTGCAACACTTGTTAATAAAAAGCTATTGGCATTTGAATTATTTTAGCTTCTACCTGTCTTCAATTAGGATCACCTTTAGAGTGTAAAGTTCACCTTTATTGTCCCTGCAGGGAAATACATTTTCTGCATTTAACCCATTTGTCTGCCCTAGAGAGAGCAGTGGGCCAACTCTAGATTGAAACCACTACCTTTGTCAAGGGCACTGATAGGTTTAACCTAACTTACATGTTTTTATCATGAGGAAATTGGTAGACCTGGAGCAAACCTGTGGGACACGAGGAGAACATGCATATTCCTTCTCAACCATGGATCCAACCCAGGGCCTTTTTTCGGCGGCAGCAGGGCTAACCGCCGTGCTGCCCTTGGTAGGTTAAATCAGTTCAAAACATGCTGGGGTAGATAAAAAAAGATTTGAGCAGGTTATACTCTTTCCTTCCAGACCTGCACCTCATTGAAAACCTCTGGAATCTGTTCAAGAGGAAGATGGACGGTTGTTCTACATCAAACAAAGCTGAGCTGCTTGCATTTCTGTGCCAGAAGTAGCATAAATAAAGCAGCGGTTCTGTGGAGAGCATGCCAAGATGCACAACAGCCTGTGATTGAAAATCAGGGTTATTTCACCAAATATTGATTCTTGAGGTCTTAAATTAAAACACTAGCATTGTGCTGATAAAAAAAATGAATACTAATTGTTGGCACTTTTGCAAAAAAAAAAATGCTCTGAATAACAATATTTTCATTTGAAAATTAGAAGAAATGTGTTTAGTAGCTTCGACGAAATTCACACCAGAAATGAGTGTCTTTCTTCTTTCTTCTCTCGGATGTTCAACGATTAAATTGCCTTCATGAAAGATATCAACTAAAACATACAATATAAGTGTTTGTAATGTGGGTGTGAAGATAGATGTGATGCAGTGGATAAAATACAGGTAGGATTGTGTGTTAGATTTCTCAAACAGAGTCCTTCCTCCTCACTTCCAAACACAATCTGGAGTCCAGGTCTCTGTGGAGCAGGTCAGGGTCTGTGGCTTAGCTCCAAGTCTTATCCAGGGATGTTCCACCTCCGCTGGTGCAGAGTTAAGCAGAGTTACATGCACCACCATGTTTATCTGCAGTGGAAACCAGCCAAAGAATTGTTCTCATTTAAAGGCACCCTGTCGAGCTTCAATCTGAGCCCTTTTGTCAAAGTCATTTTTTAGTCCACAATTATCTGTATTTCATCTGTAGAGGGAAATCATCAGTGGTAACTGGTTTTCTGCTGTATTGTTCTCATCACTTAATCTTCCATAAGTAAAAAGTGTCTTTTCTGCTGTTTATAACTTCTTAAGATGTCCTAGAATCGTCGTCTTCTTCCTCCTCTTTCTCCTCAATGATTTTTTGTGGCTCCAGATGACTCCCACAGCTTTGTTTCTTGCTAGGGTTCCAACCTCTGACCTAGATCTAGTCAACGGTCTCAACCTCTGACATATAGTCTAATCTATTTCCACACATTTTCTTCATAAAATGACCAAATTTCCACAACTTTCATAACATAAACATTGTGCTTTATGGTGCTGCTGACTGTGATCTTAGCACTTTTTGTCAATGTTGTATGAGTTTCTTTCATTTGCAATGCAATGTTCTCTCAAAATATCCTAATTCGAGTGGTACTGGGCATTTTATAGTGCAAATTAGTGGAATAGGACACTTTTGACAGTGTTCTTTCTTTCTTTCTTTCTTTCTTCAAATTAAGGTCCTCCTTGATGTCAGGTTCTCAGATTTACCTGTCTTGCAGAAAGGTGTGAGGTTTTGTCATAGTTTTTACTTGTTAAGGTATTTGGTTCAAGTTGTACATGCTTTGAATTCATCATTCAGCAAAATACTGGGAATGAACTTTGGGTTTGCAGCATAAGGGATGTTAGTGGTCAGATGTGGTTTTTTTTTCCAGATTTAGCTGTCAGAGTTTGTTGGCAGGAGCTGATTGATGATCTGTACTGTAACTGACAAGGGGCATTTTTCCTTACCTGAAAGGTCTCTGTGTTTTGTTTTGTTTTTTGCTTTAAGCCATATCATCACTTTTTATTCTATTTCTTATTTAGTGGAAGTAAAGCTGCTTACTCTTGTACTTATAAAGATGTTTACGTTTGGACTTGTGGAAGTTCTAGTCTATTAGAGTTTTGACTGTTGTGGAGGAACACACTTGTTCTCCTTTCATCTTTTTCAGCCCTTACTTCCACTTAATAAACATCTTCTGAGATGACATTGGAGGCCTTAAATTGGAATTACCTCTTTTATCTTTTCAGTAATCTGCCTGCCCATCTCTTTCTTCTCTCCCCCATCGCTGCCTTCCCTCTTACAACGATAGAGGTAATTAGAACCAATATTACTTCGTTGGAGTGGTGCCATAGGGGAGCTGGTTTTAAGTGCGTCTGAGCGACTGTACCAATTTAACACATCACTGAGTCACAAGATGCTTTTGACATCTGAAGAACTGTTGTTGGCACCTGAAGAATGCTACATTAAAATCAAAGTTTTTTATTTTATTTTATTTTTTTAACCTAGTAGGACACCTCTGCTGCCCATTAAAAAATTCTCCAAGTATCATGTTTACTTAGAATGTGAGCGGAGGTGTTCATCTTGGCCTCAGATGATATAAGCTTCTGACAGACATCTGAGAGAGATGAAAGGTAGACACCCTGTCTGCTCTGAGATTGAGGCGGCGTGGTATCTCTGACTTCAAGGCACGTCACCACTATGCATGTTCACATACACAGCCAGAAGTGTACCTATCATACCTACAGTATACGCAATGCACATACACATACTGTACATGCAGGCTCATTATCTGCTATCTTCTACAAAACACTACTCTGAACAAGGCTTCCAGCAGCAGCCACTTCAATCCAAGCTCTACTTTCCTCTTTAGTTCCCATTATAAACTTATTCTGTCGCTTCCAAAAAACATTTTCTTCTGGGCTCCTCAGTATGTGGGGCTTTACCAAAAAAAGAAATCCTATCACAGAAGAGTGTTGTGCATTATGACTAAAGTCTTGCATCCTGAAATAGGTCATTTCTTATCCAGATGCTTATAAATATTTTTCTCCTTTTATTTAAAACCTTAATGCAAATTTCCAATCAAGCATGGAACAAAATATGCAAATGTGTGTGTCTGAGGTTTGTTGTGTGCACTTGACTGTACTTTGGTGGCTCTCATCTGTAGACTCTCTCTGCTCTGTTTGACATAATTTCTTGCGTAGGTGGTAAAAGAGGTTACTGCTGTTTGAGTCTGTTGTAGAAATGTTTGTTTCTTTATGTCACTCAGCTGCTTGTCTGTTTATGCAACATAGTAAATATTACTGATATTGATAAAACTTCATTTTTGCCTTGTAGTGTAGAAGTGGAGATTTTAACAAACGCTGCTATAATCTGCCTGCAGAGTAAGCAGCTGGGGTAAAAAGACATTCTCTGTGATTGATTGTGTTAAACTGTAATGTAACTGAACACACAGCACATTAACAGATTAAAATGTAAAAAAAATGCGGTTAAAATGTCAACATGCCAAATGTCGATCTACAAACGGGGTATCGGGTCATATACTGTACTTTCAGATTTCTTTTGTTATTTCCTGACGCTATCATATTTATTTCTGAAATAAGTCAAGGCTTTGACAGTTAGTTTGTCCATGCTTCAGGGGATCATGCATATGCAGTCACCATATTTCCAAACCCGGGAGGTTGTGATTTAAATTTAATTCTGCTTATCAGTTTAAGCTGCTGTTGCTAATCTGACAGTGCATTCAGATAAACCCATGTGCTATCCTGAACTAAGCATAGGCTTGGATATTTACTCAGGTACATGGGTTTAGGAGCTAAGGTCTGCAGGAAGGCTAATTAACATGGGACTTGGTCAATTAAATGGGCATTTTCTGGGTTTAACATTTCACTTAGCCTCTGCTCAGTAAACATAGTTGTATTCTTTGGATTTTGCTCAGATGTGCAATTTTGCTGATGGTTAGGTTGTTTGCATGGCTGCCCGTCATTGGTTTTAAAGCAAAGGCACTTCAACCACCTTGCCCCTCATTTATTATCACTGGGAACCAAATCACAAAGGAAAGCCCAATCGATGGGGCTACCTGGCAAAGGCTCAAGTGCTTAGGAGAGAGCGAGGGGGCGCCTAGCCTCACATACTTCTAAAAGGCTAAATCGATTGCAACCGTTCTGCAACAGTCGGCTGACACTGCAGGCTTTCCACCTCAATGCTGAGGACGTATTGAAAGAAGCCCGTTGGTAGGTGTATGCAAGGATGACAACATTGCTATTGTATTTCTGCCACCCCTGGAAGAGAAGGCTTTTATCTGCCTTCAAAATCCCTTTAAAGGTCTTCATTCCCCTGGGAAAGCCCATGCCAAACACGGAGAACGCTGGCACTTAAAGCTTTCCGTTGAGAAAAAGCCGTAAAGTTTATAAAGTCAATTAAGGCTTTTTTAACTGATGGCAGCCAAATTAAAGCTGCTTGGCTTGGATCCCTGTGGGTATACTGTCAGATGGTAAACCAGGGCCCACTTAGCGTCACAGGGTTCCCCAGGCAGGGCACAGAGCAGTAAGCAGCTTACTTACCCCCAACTCACTTATGCTTTTTACAGGATGCCTTTTCTTTCCCTAGACTTAGCAATCTGCTTTCATTTGAGTGGCAATTTCCTTAAAAGTGAACATTTTAATATTCTTGTACCTGCTTCATACTTAAGTATTAAAAATTGTTGACTCAGTGATGTGTTTCTTTACTAAACCTGCTGCATTCTCTTTGAATAATGTCTAAAAAATATTACAATATTGAATGCACATAACAAATACACAAAGTTGCAACAAATTAAGTATGCTTCTCTTGCTCATAAACAAATAATCATATCATTTGATAATGGAACATGTTATGATTGACAAGTAAACAACCAAACAGTTAACCAGTGTTGTACACCATCACTTAGTAATCCAACACTGAAAAATGAGACAAACCATTTATAACTTAAACACCACTGAAACATATAGGTAACTGGCTTTATTGTGCCTGTAGGGAAATTCGGTCTCTGCATTTTACACATCTTGATAAATATGACAAATACTGTACCTAGCATTAGCATTAGCACATATCGTACATTAGGATCAGTGAGCTGCCACTGACGGTGCTCAGGGACCAACTCCAGATCTTTATCAGCACTGTGGTAAAAGACACTGACAGGAAAATTAACCTGTATGTACCTGTTTTTAACAGCTGGGGAAACCAGCCAGAGAACAGGTAAACTACACAGAAAGGTCCAGTGTAAGAGTCAAACCCAAACCTTCTTGCTGTGAGGTGGTCTATGCCACCACAGTATGCCATACTGACTGTAAAATCTCAACAAGGCTTCATATGTTAAAGCTCAGAGCAAGACTGTAGACCTGAGAATCATTTCCTGTTGTGGTGTCGTATGGGTTTATTGGACACATTCCAAAGGTCAAAGTAAACATGGTTTGGACTGATGCTTTTGTCCCAAAGTCACCCTCTTGGACTAATTTTTCTTAAGGCACACATCATCTGACCATTCTGAGTTCAAAATGGTAAATCTCATCTCAAGTAAAATTATTTTATTCAGACCTCATTAATATTCTTTTATCCATCCACATGCCCTTCTGTAATCTTCGGACTAAACCCACTTAGGAGATAAAAGTATAAATGGCTGCATCTTGGAAAAACAATTCTATTGATTGCTCTTTCCATCTATCTACCATCTATATTTTACGTTAAGGGAGACAGCAATGAACACAGGTAAATAATGATTTCACCTGTGTGCTGAGACAAACAAAGCTCCTAAATTCAGCCTTTTTTTCTTCTTCGGTCTTTTTTGAAAATAGAAGGATGTGATTATCAATTAGATTAAATACAGTATTATATTGTGATACATTTTCCCAGCTATAGTGCCCATGCCTAGCAAAATTATTACTATTTGTAAGTTGATTGACTCATTCAGCGTTTCAGTCAATTCGATATATTCTTTCCAATGTGTAAAGAAAATACAAAAGCAGGTCAAATAATAGATGAGTGAGCATAGAAACTGTACGGATGAGAACAAATATATCAGTTTTACTCTTTACTTTGTTGCATGTGGATTCTTTTAGTGGCATTATAAATGGGCGCCTCCCCTCCAGTTTCGGTTTATCATAATCCCTTTTGCCTAATGGGGAGTTACATTTTCCTTGAAGACAGTTTTGATTGTTGCATAATTTAAGGGATTGTGAAAAGCACCTTTTCGCACAGCAGGAGCACCATTCCAAGTTTTTGACATGCTTATTATACACCACTGAGTGTAATTATTAAATTTGACTTGCATTTCTGCCAAGGCTCTCTGTCACACTGTCTTAGGAGTGCATCAGATGTGTCTCAGCCAGTGTCGTGAGATGGAGGTTCAAGCCTGCGTACAGAAGATACAGGAGGTGTGATATAGACAGTGACATCTCCTCCCCTTCGTTTCCTTTCCTTTTTCTACTCCCTTCTCCTCCTCACCTCACCTCCATCTCCCTAATCCCTTCTCCTCACTCACAGACACTTACACTTGTAATTCCCAGCCAGATCCGTCGGAGTCAAAGCTGCGATTTGAGTAGCCAGCGACAGGGCGGATTAGCAGAGGAATCCTGAGTGAAGGCACGTTTTTGCTCCACTTGCTACATTCCCCCGTCTCTCCTCCTGCTTGTGCGAATACACACGCGTATGTGTGTATATTTTAATCGATGTCATTTCTTTCCAGCTATTATCTCAAAGCCCCTCATCAAAAAGCAGCTCTAAGGTTCTTAATGTGCTCTGAGAGCGCGCTGGTCATGTTTTTAATCGCAGATGAAACGGGTTAAATGGCTAAATAGCAGATGAATACCTCATCTTATTCATATTTTAATATAATTACAAGATTAGCTTGATTTTTCTATACTGTCTAATGGATCAGAAACCCCCCCAGTCGGATTTAATGTGGAGATAATGCAACAGAATTAATTAATATAGAGATGCCAATTATCTAGTTTGATAAGCCTGGAGATGCTGTTTTGTTTGATGGCCTACTTTTGTCAAATTGTGTGTTTACAGATAATATTGTCGTGCCGAGTTGTTGCATCTGATGTGTCTCTCAGTGACTGTTAAGCAGTGACTTATTGAAGTTGCAGAAATGTGAAATAAGCCTCCAAAGAGCTGATCGTATTCATAACGAATGGATTTCATATCAGTGAGTCTCTCGCGCGGTGGCCTGAGCTGGTATCTGTATAAACAATATACGCGCAGATAGAGTAGTTAGTAGCTAGAGCGTCTTTTTTGGCTGCGCTTTGGTGCAGCAGAATTTTAATAAAGTGATCTCAATGAAAAATTCAACTTTTTCCTGTCTTTCACCCTTCTGCTGAGGACAGCTTCTTTGATCTGATGTGGACGAGATGGGGAGAAAGTGAGCATGATGAAGAGAATCTGAGCTCGACAGACCAGGAGAGAGCACAGACAAAGTTAAATCCCTTCACGTCAGCTGTCCTGGTAGCAAACATCCCTGTCCCTTTTCATTTTATCTTAAGGGTGTCCGTTAATGATCGCCATCTACATGTGCATCTCATTTGATGCATAAATTCATCATCACATAATGTTTGATTATTTTATCTCCGACATTGCAAACTGATAGTGCTTGTTATAAATTCGACGGCCAACAAAGCATCAGACAGAGACTGAGTTTCACTGTGATATATTCTGTTTTGACTCCACTGTCTCTGAGGGTTGTTTAGGGTTGTTTTCTTTTTACTGCAGCAATGCTTGCAGTGTCCCCATTGGAAAAAAAGACAGTTAAAGTATGATCCAAATTGGGTAGAGTAATCCACAATGGGATGAAATAAATCCCCAAACAATAATATTTTTTCTTTAACTAGATTTCTTTTATATTCAAAATCCCAGCGCAGTAAATTATTGAAAGCTCCTTTAAATATACAGCAGCCACTAATGGTTGCTATATTTGAGGGTTTTTTTGTAAGAAAAAATGAGTCAAAAGGACACATCTTAGGATCTGAAAGTAAAATGTAATGTCTCCCATTCCAAATCCCTACCCACTCATTCAAAATAATCTTATTGAACGCAACAAAAGCCCATTTTACATTTGACCAGCAGCCTACACATGAATCTCCATCTGCTCCACAGGACAGAGTACTCGGTCCTCAGATTTCTAGATAGAGTCTAAACAGAGCGTTGCTGAAAAACAAGCCTCTGGGTTCAGTATCCTAAGATAAAAAAATAAAAAAATTAAGTAAGTCTGCTAATTTCAGCAGGATAAATTTAGGTGATATAGTTTCAATATGTTTGTACAGAACTTTTAAAAATAGTTCCACTGTAAATTAGAGGTAAATTGCAGAAAAAGACAGTTACTCTGACATGTCTATCATGCTTAGCTGAAGTTACAGAGACTGGAATCGGATTTATTTTGACTCCCCTTGCTGCCAACATGTTTAATCTCTTGAGATGACAGGTTGCCAGAACTCTGTCCAAAAAAACAAACTGCTTACAAGTCCACGTGACTTTGGTTTACAAGGCCTGGTTTGCTTGCGACTAGACTGTCTGTGTTTAATGAACAGATCTCACTCTGGCCTGTCCTCTGCCCAGTCATGACGTTAAAGCACCCCAAATCTCTGTGTTTTTGGCAATGACCAGATTCCAAACTATACACAAATATTTGGTATCCACAGTATTGATAAACTCATTCTAGTAAAGACGGAAACGAGGGATGCATTGTGGATACAGATTAAGATAATTGTGAATATTGTGGTCTTTGTAACAAACAATGAATCATTTTTGTGGAACCAATTAAGAGCAATGAGTTCACACATCAAATTTAGACTTGTGAAAATTTTATGAGAAAATTTACAAACAGCCCCGAGCTGCTGCAGAATCAATGCTGCTCCCTGGCCTTTGTTTGTCCACACTGCGGATAAGCAAAAAGGCTCCACTGAAAGTATTGACGTGCTGCTGCGACTTTTCACCGAACTGCCTCTGCTGTGAATTATGTCTCTCACAAACAAACAAAAAAAAAAGATCAGCAGAACAACCTGTCTTTGTAACGTTTCAGTTACTTAAAGTGTGTGATAGATGAGATGAAATTTTTACATGATACAAAAGATGTTCAGTTCAACTATACAGAATAAAACCCAGACAGTGTTATCTAATGAGTGGGGAGTTTGGGATTGTGGAATCTGGGATCTTTCCTTCAGAACGTTGCCAGGTATTTAACTATAAACACTCTTTTCTCACAGTTTTGGGCTGATATTAGAGCAGTATTCACATATTAGTAAGAGAAACCAAACAAATGTGGTTTTCCTAAATATGTTTGAGGTGGCGTCAGTAAAACACGGCTTACGAGCAACAAACTGATTCCTCTGAGAATCACCAGTTTGCATCATTTGTTACAGTTGACATTTTTAACTGACTGACAGAGTTTGTGTACATTTCTGTGGATGATCTGAACTTTTCAGTTGACATGACTGTTTTTTTTCTTTACCTGTACTAAAGCACATTAACCAAACTCCTGCAGGTTGGAGTAGATTAACCAAACACTTTAATAACTGACCCTAAGGGTGTTCAGGGTGACAGACGTCTGACTGACGCTTGTAGCACTATACACATGCTATACTTCCACATAACTAGAGGAACTCAGTCCAACAAAATACATTTTCAGGAAACAGAACACAACTCAAACAACAGTCACTTAAATGGGCAAATATCAAAAACACGCTAACAGTCCAAGACCACGATATGTCATGAATATCTTCATAAAACAAAAGACCAATGCAACAAACTCTGCGTCACTATGCTAACACTATGCAGATCCAGCAGTACAAGTATTATTTCTGTACCGCTAAAACTCATTGAATAAGTCAAAGAAGTGCAAAATAAAAGGTCACATTGTGAAGTGATGATGGCAAATGTTGTCCTACCTTTGCGGTTTTCTGATCATAACTTGGTTTTATACATATGAAGTTTCTGCTATCAGCTGATACATTGTTTTGTGTCACATTGAAATTATTTCAACTAGAAACAAACGGCCCAGAATTTAACAAGTTACTCACCTGTTTTTGGACCAAAATCACCACATGGTTCTAAACTAATGGTTTGTTGGTGGTGGCAACTAGCTGGTGAGTGTTTCTCTCACAGGAATATGCACTAATTCAGAACACAGAAGCTTCTTGCTGTATTTACTTTAGTGCTCTCGTCCTGAGACGTATTTACCCAATAAGTGGAGTGAACGTTGTCACATGATTTGTAGAGAGAAAGAATCACTGAACAGACTACAATTCACTCTCTAGCCTTATAACATTAATACTATAAACGACCCGTGATGCAATGCGCTTCATATTTGCACTGGTACTTGTCCCATTTAAAATGAATAATTGAATAATAAAAACACAGTCTAATGTAATACGTTTTCTTTTTACAGCACTACAGAAATATCAGCATAGTTTTTTGTTCAGTCTTGTGACGGTAGGGAAAACCCTGGTCCGCCATCATCCTCAATTACCTTGACAAGCTCTTTCTCACACAGACACGCTGACAAGAACATAAACACTAACCCAGCTGCACACTCTTACAGTCGAGGATTCAGGTAGTCTATACACATATCTCTGTGCAAATCTCCATTTCCATTCCATCTTGGGTCACTGTGTTTTTCAACTTTGTCCTCCACTGGTCCAAGCCTTTCCAGCAGATTGGCATTCTGCAGGAGGCCTTCAGAGACCCGTGCTCAGACAGCACTGCCTTGTATACTTTCATGAGTTGTTGACTGGCCACCCTGCCATGGCTGATGCAGTGTCAGGGCGTGTCAGATGCTGCCTACTGTGGATTGAAAAGGCATCAAAACATTATTGTGGTTCCCTGCCGATGAATGGCAGTTCAAGAAATGAGGGAGAGCATCCACGGGATTCTTGTAGAAGAATCCTAAAATGTGGACAGAAAGCAAACTTTTTTAAGGCTTCTTTCCTCTATCCTGTCCATTGGAGCATTTCTTTATAATAAACATGTTCTTATAGGTGTGGAGGATTAGTTTCACTAATTACAAAGTGATGAGAAGAGTCATATTTTGTTGAGGTTGCAGAATAATTTCTCTGATAAAAGCAGGATTTTATTAATATATCAGGATATGCTAGAAAGGCCTTTTATTACAGAAGAACTGCGAGGGCTGGACGTCCTCTTAAGTATAATATCTACTGTGAAAAACATGGAATTTTATGTCTGTTTTTATAGAACGCTGATGCTAGATTTCTGTGGAAAATTGCAATTCAGAAGTAACAAATTTTGTCTTTGAAGCCAAAAGTACCCATTTACCCTTGAAAACGACGACGAAACATATATCTATGTGTGCAGCTCGTTTTTAAAGCTTCATGTGAAAAAAAGAAAAAAAAAACACCCTGCTCTTTAAAAAGGACCAGTGTCTTAGTCTTTGTGTAAGAAGTGTTTGAGTAGAATTACAAAGACTTGTGGTATCATCTCATTAATACTGACTAAATGACCGAGTTATTTCAAGACTTGCTTGTCAGAGTAATGAGGCATATCTCACATAATACCCACACACTCATAACGCTGCCTTTCAGTGCTTGTGGGGACCCTCATTGACATAACTTCAACTTTAACCATCACCACTAAATGCACTGTCTTAACCTTATTCTAACCCTAATCTTAAAACCGTTCTTTGAAGTACTTACTAGTGGCTGGTCAGAGTCTTTGCAACGCAGAACATGCCCTCATTATACTATGGTTTACCACTTAAACTGGTCCCATAAGTACCAAAAGACATACCTCACACACACAAACACACGCACACACTTTGAAAACCAAAGTGAAAGTCGGAAAGGGAGATAGCGAAGGATACAAAGATGAGAGAGCGCGAGCAAGTGAGCATCAGAAGCAGCGAGGGCCCTCCTGAGAGAAAGACTGGAAGGCTTCCAAATGTTCCACTCTGGAATATCTTCAAGGACAATCAGCTAAACAGTTGATATTAAGAGTGCCGTGTGAAATCGATTGCTCAAGGTGTTATCTGCGCTGCAAAAATGGCTGGTAATTAGTCATGGCTAAAGGAGTGTTACAGAGAGAGTGAGATGGATTTAATCTTAATAGATTTCACTGCACTGCAGATACAGTAGCCCCTGAGTGAAGCTCTCCTCCCCTCTCTTCTGCTGTCTATCTATCAGATGAGAAGCAGCTGAGCAAGTATCTGTGATGTACCTGTGTTGCTAAATTTGCCTGAACCGCCAAATGTAGGTGCTTTGCCTGAGTTGCTGTTCAAAGGCAGTGCACATTTGGCAGCTGTACCTGTTTTTATTCTTGCTCCTCAGCAGCAGCAGTTCAGGAGCCGTTATTTGTTTATGTGCGAAGATTGGGCAACGAGGTACTTCAGTCCATGGCAGATGTTGACTTAGAGATCTGGGTAGTGCATTCAGAGGTAATCAGCCGACAAAAACCTTAGTGACTGACAATTGTTTGTATCTCTGTGATGTACCTGTGGACCCCTGAACCAGGCCAGATGTGTTAGTTTAGCGATTAACAAGACCAGGATTGAATGTGTCAACAACAGTGCTCTGTGTTTAGTGAGAGGTTAACAGGCAGATGGGAAAACTTTGTCTATTGTGTTTGAGAAGAATATCCGAAGTGGAGTGTGGCTTTCAAACTTTATGAATTCTGTCTTTGAACACACTGTTCATACAAAAAGCTGGAGTTATTTTCAGTTTTTCATATTACCAACAAATTCCATGAAAAAACAAACTGGTGCTCGGTTTCAGTGTCAAGTCCATTTGTTCCTGCTGAAGATTTTTATGGAGTTCCTATGCAGTTTGAGAAAGAATGGATTTGATTTGAGGTAATTTTCTGGTCTATGTAAGTAATGAAAAAGAAGAGAAAGTATGACAGAGGTATTTGTTTCCAGACCATTACCCCTGCTCAGTTTTTTAAAATTCTGAATTTCCAAATCCAAATTGATTATACAAAGTGTTTTCTCATGGTGTTTGGAACAGACAAAATGTTTTCCTTTGTGTAAGGGAGAGTGGACCAGAATGAACTCAATGTTGTTAAAAGTAAGGCAAAAAGAATGCACACTCCTACACAGAGCTGCCACTGCACTCTGCAGTCATGCAGGGTTTGGTAGCTGAATCGTATGAGCCACAGTACCTCAGCTCTAATCGTCTCAATACATGACCACAACATAACACATATGTTGACAAATTAAAGTATTCACACGATAAATATCTATTTGTAATAAAGTATCAAATATGATCTGAAAAATAACCTCAGAAGTCAAAGAATTTGAGTCTGGAAAACTTTGGCATTTTCAGATGGAAAATGGGTGGGGACCATGTTTCTGGTCTTCAAAAATAAGCCAAGAATACTTTTTATGAAAGGTTAATGGGATTATATGTAGTATTAATATTCCAAACTCTCAACAACAGGGGGAATCGCATACCAGAACACACTTAGGACTACCAAAACCACCAATGAATCAATGCTATGTGTCCTCAGACTGTATCAACCACTGAATAAAGTAGAACGTTCATTGTTGTATAAAGCTCACATCTGTATTATGATATCAACAGGATTTCTTCGTCATAGCTGGTTATTTTGAGAGTCGGTCAAAATAACACTGTCTTCACGTACTGCATCAGCTGATCGTTTA
>JAPQRQ010000003.1:25270001-25282324 GCA_037367365.1 Apogon talboti | reverse complement strand
TAGAATTTTGTTGAACTAGTTTGACTCAGTTTGAATTTATGGCATTTGTCTTAGAACTTTTTGAATTACCCTCATACTTGGCAGAGTTCAATGACTTAAGAGTGAGGCTTAATGTAATACATCACAAATGCATGAGGTCAACAAAACCCTTTTTTCCATCACTACAGTTACCTAAATGTAAAGCAATCCAAAAAGAATTAAAGTTGTATGAAAATGAGAAAATACACTCCTTCCTTCTGCAGCTCTCTCCTCTTTGTCCAAACCAAACGACTTAATATGAATACAAATGAACTTGACATTGTTTCATGCTGTTACAGAAAAGCAAAGCCACTTTTTTAGCCTTCCGTTTAGAGCAGTAGAATCACGTCCCGGTCTTATCTGACGAATTCTGGTAAGCGATTGATAATCATAGCAATCAATCACTTACTTAACCTTGAAAACATCTGTGATTAGATCAAACCTAGGAATCATGGGATAGATTTTCTACATACTGGAACCACAGATGCACAAGTCTCATGTCCTTTCAGTCCACTTGAATCACAACATGCTGAAAGGTAATTATAGACTTTTTGCCCAGTGATGCTAAACAACTATCAAGCACTGCAATTTTAACTCAACCTAAATAATAAAATACCTCAAATCTGCAGTGCTTGATATATTTTATTTTGCATCACTGACCAAATCTCCCATAATTACCCATCATTATGTAATTCCACTCCTTGCCTGTATTTCAAGGTTGTAGAGAATCTACCCCATGATACACTGATTTTATTTGATCACAGATTACACAGAAACGTAACAGCATGAACAATGTCAAGTTAAGAGAGAGAGAGAGAAAGACAGAGAGAGAGAGAGAGAGAAAGAGAGAGAGAGAGAGAAAGAGAGAGAGAGAGAGAGAGAGAAAGAGAGAGAGAGAGAGAGAAAGAGAGAGAGAGAGAGAGAGCTGTAGAAGAAATGTGTGTAGTCAAATCCTGATGTTTTTTTGGCTCGTGCAGCTGTAATGTATGAATAAACAGCTCAAATAGTAAACTGATGATCATTTGCACAAAAAAAAATGTTCTTCCTGTTCTACTGCTTCCCTCAATTGCATCCTCAGAATCACTTCCCAAAGCGTACAATAATCCCCCAAATGTAAATTATGTGCAATAAGTATAACTGCAATAATCTTCTGTCCTGCAATTACAATGCAATATTTATTCAATATTTATCTAAAAATAAATGCACTATTTTTATATAGACCTGGTTCATAGGTATACATACTGTTTTTTTAGGAAATGCATACTGTTAATACTGTTAATGCTGATAGATGCACACTGTATTCATAGATATACATACTGATTTTACTGTTTTTTAAATTTTTAATACAGTTGACCCACACACCGTCTGCAGCCACCTTATCGGACCACAGGTCAATCCAGCACTCATCTAATGGATAAAGGACTTCCAACAGAACCGGCGTCAGCATTTGGTAGTCGGTGGTTTTAAATCCAGACTCTGGACTGGACTCCCTCATGGATGTGTTTTATCCCCCATTTTATTCTCCATCTACACAAATAATATAACCTGCAATAACAATGGCATGTCCCTTTTTAAATAGGCGGATGACATGGCCTTGGTGGCCCACATTAAGGATGGGGTCTTTTTGTCTGCATACATCCTTGGAACTCAACATCTCCAAGACAAAGGAGCTACGCTGCGCAGGAAGGCGGGCACCTGATTGTACCCACCCTCTTTTTTTGAGCCCCTGAAACTGCAGGGACAGGCAGTGGAGCAGGTAGAGGCATTCAAGTACCTGGGCACAATGGCGGATAACCTGCTGTCCTTCTCCCAGCACACTGACTGTCTATAAGAAGGCACAACAACACATGTCCCTGCTGAGGAAGCAAAGGAGCTTTGATGTTAGGAAGGACATTTTAACAGCCGTTTACAAGTCGCTTATTGAGTCGGTCCTCACTTTCAAAATCACATCCTGGTACAGCTCCATCTCTGTCAAGAACAAATCAAAGCTTTCCCGGATCATCAATCAAGCAAATAAAATAACTGGCACAACCCAGACTCCATTGTCAGTACTCCATACCCAAGCAGTCACAAGGAAAGCCATCCTCATCACACTAGATCCCACTCACCCCCTGCACAAGTCCTTCCAGCTTCAGATTGCTGCTATAAAGTCCCCCTGTCCAAGAAGAACACTCACCGCAACTCCTTTATCCCCACTGCCATAAACTTTTTAAACAAACAATAGCTCATAAATGATCTCCAGCACATGCACTTTACCATGCTGCACATTTTAGAGTTCTTCTTGATCTCTGTATAAATTATTTATGTTTTAGCATTCTTTTATCTCACTAGGTTTTTAGGAATTGTGTGTTTTTGTGTGTGTTCTTTGTTGTATGAGTGGCGTCTAAGACGATTTTCTGTCACGACAGACAATAAAGATTTTCTGATTTTATAGGAAATACATACAGTTAATAGAGATACATTCTGCTTTACATAGATATACATACTGATATTCATGGTAATACATACTGTTATACTGTTAATAGATATACATACTGTATTCATAGATATACATACTGTTTCTATAGGAAATACATACTGTTAATACTGTTCATAGATATACATATAGTTAATAGTGTAAATTGCGCCTATCCATATTTTATCCAGTTTTATTTTTTTATTCTGCTAAGCTCTATTCTTATGTTATTTTGTTAAATTGTAATTTTTTTTGTTACCTTTTCTTATCTTATTTTTTAGTTTTTGTAATTTTATATTGGCTCTATTCTTATTTCTGTAGCACTGGTGTTTGTAAATACTGCTGCACTGACTGGAGTTGCACTCCTAATTTTCTTTGTACACACAATGACAATAAAGGCTATTGTATTGTATTGTATTGTATTCTATTCTGTTCTATTAGTGTTAAAACATTTCTATTATAGTCAACTGAGCAGAATTTAGCGTGATCCCATTTCAGTGCTTCTTCATGTTTTCCTCAGTCGTGCACATTAAAGGGTATTTTAACTCGCTTACATACGCACCAATGTCTGGACGTTCACAGCCTCTGTTAATACCTCAAAATGCCAACGTGAGATTGAGTTTTCAGAAGATTTCTGCACTTTAAAGATGGATGAAGAGCAGAATGTTAGAAAGAAGTGTCTGATCGTGTTATTTTAAATGTATGGCAGGTTTTTTTGTTTTTTTAATAAGTTCCACTCCATGTGAGGTGACAACCATCCTTCAGTCCAATTGTACTGCACATACATCTGACTGAGCCTATATGTTCCTTATGGATTGAATGACTGACTTATTGGAAGTGATTAAGCATTGGGCTACAGTGATTGGTTGACTTCAGCCTAATGGACTGTTCCATCACAGCTCAGAGAAGCCATATTAAAGCTGACAGGGCTGTGGTAAAACTAAATGCAGAAACTATGAAACGCGCTGTAGCAGACAAATTGACATTTTTTTTTGGATAAAACATGCCCAGTGTCAAAACAGTGCTTTCCCGAGGCTGTGCTAGACTGAACATCACACCTCCTTTTATAATCTACAGATCACTGCATCAAAGCGTTGTATCAAAAGAAAGACAACCGAACACTGGAGAGCAGAGCGGAGCAAAGCTGTGATCCCGTTCTAACAGAAGGCGAACGGAGCAGAGGTAGGGAGGATAAAAACACAACACAGCCAGAAGTGCTTCATACGGAGGTAAACAGCTGCACCGGAACAGGGTGTTTTTTTTCCCAGTTCAGAAAAAGGTATAGTCCGAGGAGTGTGTGTGTCTGTGTGCGTGTGTCTGTGTGTGTGTGTGTGCGTGTGTGTGTGTGTGTGTGCGCGTGTGTGTGTGTGTGTGTGCGTGTGTGTCTGTGTGTGTGCGTGTGTGTCTGTGTGTGTGTGCGTGTGTGTGTGTGTGTGTGTGTTTGTGCGTGTGTCTGTGTGTGCGTGTGTGTGTGTGTGTGTGTCCGCCGTCGTACCTGTGGTAAATGGCGGCCCCAGTCAGCACCATCGAATAATCGTTGGTCCATTTGGATGTGTAGCCCCAGCGCTCCTTGTTGCTGTCCCAGAAGTGGCTTCGGGCCGGGTAACCAACGATCCGCTCAGGAAAACTCTGCCAAACGGTGAAGGCGAAGTCCACCTACAAAACACGCAAACACAGATTTTACTTTAAAATTCGGGATAATTCGCAGTCAAATGTTAACGCGATATTAGTTTTTTTACCCGCTCAAGTTAAAAACTTAATCTATCTATGGTTGGAAGAAAATAAAACTAAGAGGGAAAGAAAGTCTAATGAAAGAAGTGAGCACATTTCCATGAAAAATAGTACAATAGTACAGTAGCAAAATCTCATCAAACACAAAGCGGTCTTTCCTAAGCAGCTGCCTGTGGCCTGGAACTTCACAGATCAAAGTGCTCAATCAAATAATTAGACAGAAACATCAAAAAGGCCTCGGCAGATCCACAAACAGCCCACGCTGCATTACACCACATATTACCACACCATCCTACACCAAGAGAGCACTCATATTAAGGGATACGCGAGTCGAAAACCACCATTAAAACACACGCCGTTCTGGAGAACTCGATACGAACGAGTCCTGGAGGAGAAGTAGAAGACAGAACAGTAAATGGACAAAGGGAAAACAAATATATATGTTTGACTGTGATTTACATTCATTATTTATGAGTCAGTAACTGTTTGGTGAGAAGAAGGAATTAATATACTAATCCTTGCTGGTTCACATTTCATTTACCATCCTTTAATGCATATAACTGTGTTCTGGGTAAAAAAGCTGAGGAAGAAGAACAACATAAGGATTTGTGGTGGTGACGACAACACAAACACGCCACTAAATCTGTGATTTAATCCTCCAAGACCTTAACAGCCACCAGTGACGAAAAGCATCAACTGAACTCAAATGTTTAATATCTTCTAAACCTCTAATCCTATCAAAACATCGAAATAATTCAACTAAAATGCAGTTTCTCAGCTTTTCATAGGCATCAGATGTGTGTTTTTTAGACATTCAGAGACTCCATAATAAATGTGGAAACACCATCATCTTCTGTAACATTGATTCACCCGTGCGGTTTGTCAAATCAGAGTGATTGTAGATTTTGTTTTTGCATTCACTTAACGACAGATTTTGCTGAAAAAGTCGCTTTTCTTCAGTTTTCTCTGTTCTGTGTCTTTGAATTTACACCAGGCTTATATGAACATCTACAGGAAAATACTTGAATTTCACTGAAAAATGCAAAATGCAGAAGATAATATTAAAATATATAGTGATAAATCACCTAGCAACATTTATTTGGAAGTTGCCACAAAAATAGTTTTAGGTCTTTAAGGGTTGAATGTTTGTGTGGATGTATAAGAGAACTGTAAATATCACTAGTTTCATTCTCTGCCCTGAAGTTTCCCCTGTTCTTAAACTTTTCTTTGTGTTTATGATCCAGCCGCCTTAATGGGAGAACTTGGGGTCGATTTGGTTTTGGGCAGGATTTTCCCTTCAATGCCAGCTCTGCTTTGCCATCTTGATCCTCTGCAAAAACAGCCTTTATGAGATCTAATTCTGCTCTGTTCAAAGCAGCATCTGGCTTCCCATGGTGCTGCGCCAAAACATGTCCCCGGGAAAGAAAAAAATAACCCAAAAAAAAAAAAAAGGGAAGTCCTGACAGTATGTAGAGGAAAAAAAAAATGTCTATAACGGTGCTGTTTTAAGATAGGGAACTGAAAAGGTGCAGAATAATAGAAAAAAATGAAAGTAAAGGAGGAAGATGCAGAGATCTGGGCAAGAAAGAAGGAAAGAGTAAAACACTGGGGCTAAAAGTTAGAGTAGTTTAAGCAATTTATGAATCGAGTTGCAGAGCGATAACTTGAAAACACCGGGGACAAAGGGAAGGAGAGATAAAAAATTTAGAGAAAATGCAGTCAGAGAGTTGCATTTGGAATAGAGCGGGTCTGCAACTTTGTTTTGTCTCAAGAGGAGGAGGAATGGGGGAAGGAAACAGAGAAGGAAAAACAGCAAACAGAATATCTATTGGATTCTATGGAAGGCGGCGTACCTCGGTGGTGGACAGCACTGTGTCTTCATCCAGGCTGAGGATGGCGTCTGTCACTATGGTCTCATAGGGCAGGAAACGGCTGCTCATCACCTGCAGGGGGAGACACAGAGCACACAGGGTTAAAACCAAGGCATTAGGATGAGAAAGGCTGGATTTCACTCCTCAGATGGCATTAATGTAAGAATGTCTGGTTGAATGGAATGAATAAAAGCAGGAGAGTGGGTAAAAGCTGTAGAAAATACAAGACTGACATCATCATCATCATCATCATCATCATCCTCATCATCAGTATTTTAGGAGCGAACGCTTTTACATGTCATCTCATTTGTCATTAAATTTCTTGTGTGGAGGTGTTTACTCAGAGGGATGACAGTATCTATTGAGTGTCTGATGCCAGGGTTTCCATGGAAACATTGATATGTCATCCTAAATCAGACGAGGATGCTTTGGGATTTGTCATCTAATCATATGCTGTGTATTCTGTTATGCATGAACTAAGAATTGGCAGCATTTTTAAGAATTAAATCGTCCATTTTCCATAATTCAGGCTCCAGTCTAAGTCCTTCATATCACACACTATACTGTAATCGAGTTTCACAGTGTATATAAATACTATAACCATACTAGCAGTACACAATGGGAGTACTCACTTCTCCCACATAACACCACCAAATTTCACAAAATACTAATAACCAGATATACCAGAATCAACCCTTAGCCTCTGGTGACCATCTGACAAAGCCTTAAAAACCACACACAACAGTTATATTTACACTGTAGGCAGAGGTGGCCAAGACCTGATCTGTTTTTTTTACGGCGTGAACTACAGAAATCACAAATAGTCTGATCTTTTCAATTCTGATGTGGTCCTGGATCAGATACAGATCTGATCTGTTGTCATGTGACCTCAGTCTGAACAGTCACATCAGAAGTCATACTACTTTTATCAAACCATGGCACAAATTCGGCTCAAGTCTGCACATCATTTATACACGATAATGCAGTTAAAATGCAACATACTGTACTGTGCAAAAGCCTTATTAAGTCTTATGTTGTTTGTTTGCCAGAAAGATTAGAATGACCACATATATGTATTTCTCAGATACATACAACTGTATTGTACATGAAATATGCAAAAAACATTAAAAACCAAAAATATAGAAGAAACAGGACTATTATGGCAGCTGTATGTAGTGTATTATTGTGTAGTTGTGTATAGTTGTGTATGGTAGTGTATTATTGTGTATTATTGTGTAGTTATGTATAGTTGTGTACGGTAGTGTATTATTGTGTAGTTGTGTATTTTAGTCTATGGTTGTGTATTATTGTGTAGTTGTGTATAGTTGTGTATGGTAGTTTATTATTGTGTAGTTACTGTATATATGCACAAGGGACCAGAGTCGAGGATAAACTCTGAGACATTCTGAAGGAAGCTTGGTATAATATACCAAAAGAGAATCAATCAACGAGAGTTCAATATATAGTACTAAATCCAAACAGAGGTCACATAAATACTGACATTACCTGCAGAAGACATTTACATCTGAATTTTTTAGTGGGTTTCAATACTGTGCAAACATGTCCTGCCTTATATTGTTTTTTTCTTAACAAAGAGATTGAGAAATTAACATGTAAACTCATTAAACCCTTAAAAAAAGCTAAAGGTGACCTGAGACCGATGTATAATACTGTACATGAGTTCAGCATTGTAAATAACAATAGGGGATATTTTAATGTACAATAAATACCTCTAATGTCTTTGTCTTATACATCAGGGATAGAATGGACATCATTTACCTATCCTGTAGAATATATAGTATGTACATCTACTTTTACTGAAGGTCTTAATCTGAACAGTGTAGAATATGATATTGGATGAATTGTAAAAAATAAGGCATCCACTAAATTGATAAAATAAAGCAGGAAATTAGAATTGAGCAGTAAGGCTGGAGGTGTCAGTGCAACCTGGTAATAACTCAGCTATTAATGAAAACACTTGAGAGAGATAAGCCAAAGTGAACATATTCAGAAAACAGTGTAGACTAAATTCTCCTCTAATACTACCTAAATCAGACATAGAAAGAGGAAGCTCTTATTAATACTGTATTAAAGATCTAAAACGCTTTAGAAAAATACCAAACCAAATTCAATGACTATTTACAGAGAACATAGTACAGCCTTAGTACTCCACCAGTGAATGCAGCTTAAAAAGCACAAAAAAGTAACTTGAAAAACCTC
Source organism: Apogon talboti (assembly GCA_037367365.1). Lineage (NCBI taxonomy): Eukaryota > Metazoa > Chordata > Actinopteri > Kurtiformes > Apogonidae > Apogon > Apogon talboti. The sequence goes on along the minus strand of JAPQRQ010000003.1, from coordinate 25,274,029 downwards.
TGGGAGCAAGAACTAGTGAAAAAAACATCAGATTTGGGCCATTTTTACCTGTAATGTGAACGTAGCCTAAATAACCTCATTTCCATATTTCATATTACACTGACTTTGGCTGCTTGTACCTGTGATTTGAGTTCTTTCTGCTACCAACTGGCTTCATTTTAAGACACATTTTACTCTAAACACTCTTTAACTTTAGTAGTTACTGTACGCAACCAGCCGTGACATGAACAAACTGCGGAAGGGAAGAGAAAATGTTGAGCAGCCAATATCTTACACTTTACCGCAGCAGTGATAGAGTGCTGATACAAGTTTCCATTACTGTTGTAGGGTCGTCTTTTCTCTTTAAATCAATAAACACATCTCTGTGCAACCAGACACAGTGTGAATCATGTGCCCTCCTTATAGCAAAAACAGACCTTTTCTCCCTTCCAAGCAGAATATGAACAGTGTATATATATTTAACAGTGAATGAAACTAAAGTGCATCACACATAATGGTCCTTGAATATTTACTGGAGATGCAGAGAGCGATGGTGGCTGGTGGGCGGAGGCAAAGATCAACATCTTGAGGATATTTAGATGGGAAATCTCTGGTCTGTTGCTGTGATGAAAGCCGGTTGGATGAAAAAAACAGCAGCCTCTTGTTGAAGATGATATGTGTGTGTGTGTAAATCTGATGTGTGTTCAAACAACCACCCACACACACACACACGCTCAAGAAGCAGCACTAAAATGCCTAAGTTTTAATGAATGCAGTTGTGCAAACACAAAGAGATGCACAATCTATACACGGATACACACTAACAGCATGGAAAACACTCTTCTCTTAAGGTCAGGCCATTGTAAGAAAACTTGTTCATTGTAAAAAAAAAAAAAAAAACACCTGTGCTGAAAAACCATTACATATAAATTTAAGAATAATCAGTCGACTTCTTTTCTTTGTAAACACCTGGCATTATCTGCTTGCTGTGCTCCAGCTGAGTGGCCTCGCCCTCAAGTGTCTTCATCACTTCTACGACAAACACAAACACAAACAAAAAGACGATCTGTAAAACCGGGAGAAATTGTCCACTTACAGCTTTTAGCATTATCCACTGTATAAACTATGACTGAATATAATACACCAATATAAGTGTTGGCTGGAAATCAATAACAAAACTTACTTGACCTTTTCCAATGCACTCTCAGTCTGAACAGTCCTATCAGAAGTAATATTATACCGCTGCCCATGAAGTTGGAATAAAATACTTTTATTTCTTCTAGTGAAATGATTGTGACTGTGATTTTTTCTTGATAGATAAAGTGTAACTGGGGCTCAGTATGTAATCATTGCACCCGGTAAAAGTGATGAGGTGATTACTGATGTGTACAGCGTGTCTGAAAATAAAACTATTCCTACTGAGATTGTCGCACACATTCACAGTGAGGCAACAATCTCAGGTCCAATGTGGTCTACAGGGTCTGTAAGGTCCACCTCTGCATGAACAGTGAGTGTACCTGCTTTGTTAGGTACCATGAAGTAATGGTACTAATGTAAGTCACAATGTTCAAAGGGATAATGTGGATGTTCACACGTGTCTGGATCAGCACTTATGTTGTTGGAATGTTCTAAAAGTCATGTCCTAAAATACATGTTCCTTTCAGATTATAAGTGTTTTTCTTGTATTTTTTATATATACTTCTTGGATTTTTTTTTGCTACCTATGGGCAATGAACCAAATATGGTAACTTCATTGATCTTGATTTCCTACATGACAATAAAACATTTAGAAAAATTTCACAAAAGTAATAAAGTCTTGTTATGTCCTCCAATAACACACTGAGGTTGAAATTTTGATTTTCAGAGTATTTCTATTAGTGTCCTATAAAGGGTTAATGGGCAACAGTGTACTTTTACAAAACTTCGGCACAAATTCGGCACAACTCTGCGGTGGAGGATGACACTCATATGCTTCAAAGATCATCAAATGAAATATATTAATTAACGCAGGAACAAAACTAATCCAAGACATCAGATATAATAGTAGAACACTGATAATCTACTAATCTATTCTTGTATTTTATTTATTATTTTGTACAGCACTTTAGTCCACTGTGGTTGTTTTAAAGTGCTTTACAAATAAAGTTGGATTGGACTGGATTGGATTGGAAAAGGATCATTCTAACCTACAGTGGTAGAAAAAGGTCATTGAACTCTGCCAACTGATGCTCCCTTCTGCACATGCTCAGTTCCAACATGGTCAGAACTGATAATGAAACACATCCAGGACCTGACATGTTGAAACAAGAATATTTTTTTCTTCTTAACAATAAACAACAACAAAAAACTGCATTTGCGTGTGAGTGTCTGATGCAACCACACCTTTTGAAACACACAAGACTTTTCTTTAAGTATTTCATGAATATTAATAATATAACATTACTTAATATCTGAGATTGTGCAAAATTTTAAGGGTGTCCAAAAACTTTTTTCCATAACTATAAACTAAATACTGGCAGTACTTATATATGTATTTTGCCTTAAATATAAGGTACAGGACGGACATGTTTGTATTACTACTTTTATTGAAGAGTTTAATCTGAAAACTGGAATCTGGAGAATCACTATAAATACTGAAATAAATAATTTGAGTATAAATGAGTATAACTACTACTACGAGAATCTAAGTATTAGTATAATACTACAGCAAACACAAACAAAAAGACCTGGAAAAAAGATCTGTAATATCAAGAGACAGTGTCCATTTACATCTATTACCATTATCCACTGTATAAACTATGACTAAATATAATAAACAACATTACCCCAGATACCCAACTGGAAAAAAAATAAGCGATAATGCTAATGTTGGCTGTAAATCAATAATAAAACTTGCTCCAAATTGTTGGATTCACAGGGGAAACTTGTAACCTAACATTAGGGAGGGGAATCACAAACCGGTTCCAGTCAAAAGCTGCTTCTTTTCAATTCCTTTCATCAATTATGTGTCTGACAGTTTCACATTGTAAAACAATGACGTCAACCTCGTGCATGTACGCGTTCTGGATTAAACGGCAGTAAAACGGTGGAGATTGTACACCGCTGAGTCACATACAATGCCCTTTTCTTTCCTGTTCCTGTGTTCTATAATAAAACAGTTGACGCAGAAAAACCTGTGTAGGCTTGATTTTTTTTTTATTCATTTTTTTCCCACGCAGGAATCAATAAGAAAATTGCAGAACTGATAATGATTCTTATCAATGGAAACTTTTCAATTCCCTTTTCTACTCACATACTGACAACTATCTCAGATGCACCATATTATTAATCATGACAAATCTGTAAGTATTCAATGTTGTAAATAATAAATAATAATGCATTTTATTTATGGAGCATCTGTCAAAACAGCTTCACAACAGCAAAAGTAAGATCCAGGAAAATGATAGTAACATAAAAGCGTTACAGAGACAGAGTCGCTTATTAGAAATGACGCACAACCAGGAATAAATCATAAGAGATACTGAATGTAAGGAAGGACATTTTCACAGCTGTTCTGTTGTGAACATGACAATAACTATAAGAAAGATTATCCTTGACACACCCATTGTCGGATTAGGGTGTTGTATTCTGCCTCGCTAATTTCTGTCCTCGAAGCTTAGAATAAAGTCTTTCTCTAGTAAATCTATGGGCTCTATTATGACACAAGTCGGTAAAACTTAGACCAATAAAAGAATCAACAAGACACATTTAAGAGGACAAATAGATGGGTCCTATGATCAGGTAACATACAAAACTTTATATTCAGGGTTCGTAGACATTTTTCAAGGTCAAATTCAAGCACTTTTAACCTCCTAGGACCCACTGTCCACGTATGAGGACAAGAAATTCACAGCTTTATACAAAATTAAAAAAAGGAAACAACTGTCCATTGCAAAAAAAAAATTCCATAAAAATTTTTACGAATGCATCCGAAAAAAACTGTTGCATCATGATGTTTCCAATATAAGCAATTATTTAATTAAAACAAGCCAAAACTCAAAAACCTGTGG
>JAPQRQ010000003.1:25256679-25268515 GCA_037367365.1 Apogon talboti | reverse complement strand
TACTATCAAATAAATTGGAGATTTTCACGTTTTTGTGTGCATATGCAGGCAAAAACAAGAAACAACAACCCTCCGTCTTTCACACCTCTGTTACATCCAACACAATAGAGCTGTTGCTGGTCAAGTGTCATCCGATGTTTCTCTCAGTGAAAACCCTCCAGAGGAAAACATCAGCTAAAAGGTGGGGACCGTGTGAGGGACGGTTGTGTCTTTGCAGACGAATACGAAGGACAGAGAGAATGAGAGTGGAGAGGTGTCATTGTTACAGCTGTAATGTCCTGAAGGCATTTAAAAAAAAAAAAAAAGGTTAAAAAAATCTTTCTGTGTCGTGTTTTCCACCAGAAAAGGACAGAAAAAACTAGTGAAGGAGAGTGAAAGAGACAAAAAAAAAGAAGAGACAGGAGGGGAGGAAGTGACAGCGTGACAAACATTTATGACAAGAACAGAAGTGGAAAGAAGAAGAAGAAGAGACGAAACCAGAGGAAAGCGGAGGCTGGCGTTCTGAACCCTCGGATGGTTTGTAATGTTAGAAGTGCGACACATTAGCCTGGGGCTTCCTGGTGCTCTCCAGGAATGTGAGCTCTTACAGCAGGAATCTGCCTCCAGCGTTTCACCTCTTCTCTAAAGGACAGCAGAGGAGTCGGGCAGAGAAGGAGGAGAGGCCTGGACCACCAGTGTGTGTGTAAACCATATTAAGCACTGCCGGGATTCTCACACGGCTTAAACCAACAGTCGTAAAGCAGCTTTTTGGCCACGGTGCCAGAAAGACAGAGGACGACAGAGGGAAGGACAGAGGGAGGAAGACAGCCGACGTGGTTTGAGGATCAGGCTGGTTTTAGGCCATAGATTTTTTTTTTTTTTTTTTTTTTCCCTGTCAACAAATCCCATGAAAAACCTAAAACCAACAATGCATTAGTTTGACTATCTGTCTTGGGCAAACACAGTGGGATGTAGGGAAATTAAAAGGAGAATTCTGGTGTTTTTCAAACTCGGCTTATGATTTTTCTTCATTTATTCTTAAATAAAATGCTGCAAAAAAGAAAAACTGAACAATAAAATCACTGATGAGGTTGACAATGTTAAATATTTTGGCGTATCTTTGGCTCACACTTATATCTTGACAAACAGGTAAACAGTGGTGGAGAATCCCAGCTCCATGCCATGTATTGGTTCTACCTCTTCACTTAACACATTGATTCCACTATTTATCCCATATCAGATATATATCATATAAAAGCTATAAATATATCATATAAAAGCTGAGAACCCCATAATCAACACTTCCATTGGTAAACAGACAAGCATTGCATGAGGATGAGGAGTTGCGCTCATCAAAATGGGCTGGTTCAGTGAATGGTTGGAACAAATACATGGATGGACTTTTACTTTATGGAGCTGGGATTCTCCACCACTGCAGGTCAATAAAATCTGCAAAAAATAAGAATTACATCTCAATCATGTTTGATTTTTTTTAAAGTCCCTGTCTTTTCACACAGCGCAGTTTTATATGCATTCCATGTCGTACTGCATCACTTCCATGGTCGCAAACCTCATAATCAACCTTAAAATCTGTCAAATCACATAATCAGACAATAGAAATCATGTGGAAAAAACCACTGCAATGACAACTTAGAAAAACAATATATTCAGCTTTGACATTTCCAGAAATTATTCAGACTTGAAGCTTATTTCTAATGTCTCGATGGTCAAGTCTTTTCTTTACTGAGTTAATTAATTTTATGATATGAGTAGTTGAACAGTCAGCTGAGCGGCCTCAGTAAACAGTAACTGTCTTATTATAAGGTGTAAAACCTCATTTACACGCATATTCTCTGTTAAAGGAGCAAAACTATGGAACTGCTGCCAACTGAGTTAAAACATTTTCATGATTTTAATACATGTGTTAAATTACAGCTGAAACAGAAGCAAGGCTGTTTTCACATATAGACAGTAGTGCTTTTGCTGTAATTTAGCATTTTTCTACATGCAGTTAATACACATTCATCTGGTAAATATTCATATCCTATGTTTCAGTTCCAATGCTACTTCAATGTCCATGTCAAATACATAAATCAATCTAAAATCTAAATCTTAGTGGACATTGTTAGTTTATTTATAGTTTATTAAGGTCTAATTTATTATTAGCTTTATCAATTTTATCCTAAATTAGACTGAACTTCGGTTTTGGCGTTTTATTTAACAAAAGACATTTTGCATGGTTCTATATTATTAATATATTTACAATATGGTTCAAAGAAATGCACAACAGACACTGAATTTTCAGTTAAAGTATGAATAACATTGTGTATTTAAGCTAATATCTTTCTTTTCTTTTCTGCAGAAACATGGGGCCACCTAATAAATATAATGTAAACTCTGACAGATATCGATACTTAGACCTAATTAGAAAACATAAGTGATGTGAAGGGCCGGAAATTCCAGAAATAAAGCCTTGTTTGGTAGGAATTAATAATCAAGTCCAACCGGTTATAAAATCATCTCCTAGTTATTGGAAAAAATTTTGCATTGGGTTGTGTTAACCACATGCTTAATAATAAGACGACAGATGGATTTAGAACCTGCAGGCTGAATGCACGAAAACCATTCTTAATCAAATGATTTCCATTTCAGTTGTTTTTGGGGTTGCTTCAGTACAGGAGGAAAATGCACTAAATATTCTGTGTTTTTTTCCCCTCGTAACTGGATGGGAGGCTTTAAAAGGCCAGATGTGGCCCAACAGGATCAGTTGATGATCACGGTTGTAGAGCAATTAGCCAAAAGTAGCTTTAACTGACAGATGATGAAAATTTCTCAGCTTTCATTTCATTTTATTAATGCAATCCAGAAAATAAGCTAGTGTTTTTTATTCTGTTGCATTCAGTATATGTAAGAAGTGACAATATTTAAGGCAAAACTAGCAAGACAACCTGTTTTTCCACCAGTCTTATTCTTTGTAACATAGAAAAGGCTTTGAAACAGCATCTAAATGTAGATGGCAGATTAGGTTTACAGAAAATATAGCTGAGCTGTTAAAAATTTAGAGGGCGGAGCATGGAAGGCACTCATGACCTCAAATATTTATATATTCCTGGCTGAGAAGGACAGTATGCAAAAGAGCAAAGGATAAAAAGGAGAAGCCGACGTGGTGATAGACAGATGGAAAAAAGGAGGATGAAAGAGTGGGAAATGTTAAAGATGGGAAACTGAGAAGATCTGTGGGCGGGGATGAAAGAAAGCGGGGATAAGCAATAAAAGTGGCAAAAAAAAAAAGGGCGAGATAGATGAAAAATGCTTGCTCCCTCTCTCTCCCTCTGTGGGGTGGAGGAACACAGCTTGGCTCTCCACAGTAAACACAGAACCCGCCACAACCACAACAAACCACAGGCTGCCTGACGCACACACACACACTCACACACAAACACAACGGCGCACTAAGCTCGTACGACTCGCTTTTCACGGACACGTCGCTGCAGACAGAGCCTTCCCGCTGTGATTGACAGCTTGGAAGAAACCACTCAGAGCTACAGGGCGAGCTAAACCATAAACCCAGACTAACGCCGGGTGACTGACACTGATGTGAAAACCACTTCCTGTGATTGGCAGGTGAAGTTAACTTCCCACTTGTAGGAGGGAAGAGGACAGTGGTGGATGGTACTGATGTTTCACAGAGCACACCATGCAACACAATCTGCTTCCCTTTTTCCTCCAATGTACACCGCAAGCGAGCTACAAAACTGAGTTCAAATCAGCATGTTGCGCTTCCACATCTGACCTTTAACCTCTGTGAAGAGAGGTCACGGAGGAGTCAAGATAAACACAGCAGAATCATCTTCCACAGGGCAGCGTCTCCAGTGTTAAAGCTTAATAAGCCTGTCATAATAAATGCCACTGAGGCATGCTTTAGGCTCTGGGTTACGTCTAGTGCGAGGGCTTAAAAAAAAAAAAAAAACAGAAAAATGTTCCTCTTATGAGAGTGTCAGTCATAAGACGAGAGTAACTTTATCTTCAGAGAAAAGCAACATACCTCTACACTGACACGCAGAGAAAACACCCACTCACACAACAGTGTTTTTACTACAGTTCTCAAAAGCTCGAGGTTATATTTAAACCTTGCTGACACTGCGCACATGAAAATGTTTTGTAAAGACAATACGTAGCTTCTGAGGAATGGATAGACAGAAAAAACAGACATGAAATACTTTAATGTAATAATGAAATGGGGTTTTAACAGCTGGAGGAATGTGCTTTAAGACAACACAGACCAGAAACACTGATCTGATCCAGTATCAGTATAGTATATATCACAGATCCACATTCGGATCCAGAATCCATAGTCTGATTTTAGTTAAAAATAAGTAAAAATTAAAGCTTTAACCTGTAGTTTAATAGCCACGTCGACAGGCTTCATAACTGGAATTACTGGCAAAAACACATGTAGAATCACCTACTATTACAGTTATTTTATGTTCAGTTTCAGATTTAGTGATTCATTTGTTTGATGGATGCACAATGGCACAAACACGTATATTAAGGTACTCATTAGATATTTCATTTAGCAGCTATCGAGTTTGTAATGAAGTCAAAACTGTTTTCCTTCTCCAAACTATCCTAACAGAGTCTGGACATTAAAATAAACATGTAATGTGATTTTTCCCACATTTAAAAAGAAGTAAAGTCCACTTTAACAGCCCCATAGTTAAAATTCAACCTTTACATTTTTCAACATCTATCTATTCTCTCTAAATGAAAAAAAAAAAAACCTGAAATGAAAAATAATACAAAGAAATAGAAATAAAGTAAGAAACACATCACTTTAAAAGGAAAATGAGGGGAAAGGAGCAGCCTATGTCTTCTAATATATTACATTTGTCTAGGAAAATTCCCAAAATCTGTTGAGTTTATTTATTGTTGTGAAAGAAAGGAAATCATTCCTTCAGATGTTGTGAAAGCCCAAAGAGGATTCACTTGTTCTAAAAATGCCCCGTTTCGCTTCCAGGAAACAAATCCTCAGTAAGGAACCATCTCCAAATCTAAGGGCACTGGCACTGACAGGAGAATAAACCTAGCATACACACTTTTGATAGTAGGAGACATTGGAGGAAACTTTGACCACTTTTGGGTTTACATACAGTAGATGCGTCTCAGTTTTGGCCACAAACGTTGGACTCATGTTGTCTTCATCGCTTGCGACGCAGATGGAAGTGCTGAACAGAATCCGAGCCGCTACTAAAACACCGCTAGTTTACAGACACTAACAAAAATATCTGCCGACACTCCTTCTGTACAACGTTGGAAAGCTGTGTCAGCGTAGCTACACAGTTACTGACGTCTGTGTCATTACCACAGCAACCCGTGCAGATCAGCTGGTGATGTCTGGACGTACAAATCCAATCTGATCTCTTGTAAATAACGGCGCAGACGGACTGATTCCTCTGTAGTTTGAGCAAAGCTTAACAGTTGCTTAATTCAACATGTCATTAGTTTGGAGATATTTCAGTCTTGAAAATGGAAAAGCAAAACCGCAACTTTTAATGTGTGCAAAGCAAAGGACGTTGTGCTGCATCGTACAATACGACCAATTTAATTAAGTGCATGTTTAATTAAGCGAACGAACACTGTATTGCATTGGCGGATATACAATTGGACTGGCACTGAAAAACAGCGGCCTGTGCATCTCTATGGAAAATACTGATATTCGCACCGAATATTACTCAACACTAACATTTCTCAAGAGATTGTGTCACTTCATTTAATTAGATATTTGCGGATGATTTAAAGTAAATAGAAGCAGTAAATAAACGCTGCCGTGTATATGCACTCACCTATTATTGGCTCCCTCCTTATCTTTTCCAACAATATGCATTAGCCTTTCAGTCACACTGTTTTTCCCTGTGTATATTATTCCCATTACTGAGCTTTAATTAAAACCACACAAACTGTCCTTTAATGGAATCACTGCAGCACAAATCGAAACTCATTAACTCCCCGAAACTCTCGGACTGAATAAAGTGCGCCGAGATAGTGTAGCTTTACAGTTTGGAGAATATGCATAAGATGAGTTGCATAATTACAAATGATAGCGATCACCTTTGAGGTAAATGAGGAGTTTAAGGGCAGACAAACCTTATTTTCTCCTTCGATGACGATGACGGGCACCGAGGTGGCGGGCCAGCGGTGTTTAGCGGGAAGAGGCTTGTCACAGTTCCACAGGACGATGATCTACAACAAAGAAAAACAGACGGCCTTATTACTGGTGCCAAATAGCTGCAGTGCATTAAATTTGATTTCTATCATTTTGTCTCCTTAGGAAAACAACTTCCCCACTTGTTGTTGAACCGACCCTTCAAACATGTGACATTTACGTGCCCTGCAGCCAGAAAATGTCACCTTATAAATGGACTGATTGAATTTGGATGAGTGGGGAATGCAATGGAAGAGATAAAATATTTCATATGGTGTGGTAGAGTAGTTTCTGGAGGTGCATTCACTGCACAAACAACCACATCCAGTTGTCACTTCCATATAGAATCAACGTTTTATTATTTTATATGGTGTTTTGGATTCATTTCACTGATACGTTAATGTGTATGTTCCATTTTACTGCCGTCCATATTTAACCCTTTATAGTTCACTCACAGAAATACCCTGAAATTCAAAATTTCAACCTTAGTGTGTTATTGGTGGACATAACAAGAATTTATTACTTTTGTGAGATTTTTCAAAATTTTTTATTGTTATTTAGAAAATCAAGGTCAATGACGTTACCATATTTGGTGATAAATGGTAATAAATCACTTTGGAAAGGTTAGATGTGATGAGAAATATGCATTTGGAAGTCACCACCAAAATAGTTCTTGGTTTTTAAGGCATAAAGTTGCACAAAATGGAAATAATAAAACACAGTAACTCATCTTTGTGTTGATGTACACAATATGAATAAATGTTCAATTCTACCATGGTCTGGAACAGGTTTCCTAAAACATGTTCCAGCCCATTAACCTCATGTTCCACCTCAATCACGCAATGTACAACATGAAGATCTCATGTTCTCCGGCCATTCAAATCATGTTTTATATTTCTTTGACTGCTGTTCAGTGACCTGAGGGCCTGCTGACATCGAATACTCACATTAAGTTAACCTCACAGCGCACCGTGACTGCAGACCTCATTAATGTTTGATGAGAATCACACACACACCACATGACCTTTGACATATAGATAAGCATTTTACATTGTTACATCACATGCTGCTCCTCTCACATGATCTTAAATTTGAGCTGAAACACTTCGGACACATCATTTTACTTCTATCAGTATGTTTAATAACACAGCCGTCCACCATGGCTGCAATAAATACCAGTGAATACTCTGTATTAATGAAGTATCAGAGGCAGTGCATGGGAGCGACCTTACACTTATCATCAGCAAACAAATTCAACAATATAAAGACTGTATGTAAATTAATCTGAAATCTTTAGTTGCAACATTTAAAAAAAATACAAACATGTAGTGCATGTGAAAATCACATATTCTGTACATGCACTTAATATTTTGAGTGTGTAAGTGCCTTTATGATATAAGTTACAGTAGAATGTAATGTCCTGTAAGTCCCTGGACGTATACTAAAATTGGCCAAAATGTTAAATGTGGAACCTTGGACATTTCTCATCCTCAACAATTACCATCATGCAAAGTGGAATAGGAGGAAATCAAAGTTTAAAACATTACAAGCTTATTAAAGCAATATAAGCTTATTAAAGCCTATTAAAATGTAATATCATTCACTACCAGGTGACTATGTACTTACAAGTAAACTAAAATACAAGTTAGTACAGGTTAATAAATAGTTTATTAAATGACTGCATGTACATATTACTTTTGAAAGGTCTTAAGTCAGGGGGGAACGACCAAAATGCAGGTTAACCAGTGCTTAATGAACTTTACTCTTTTACAAGGTCAGTAAGTTAGCGATTAGCATTCGCTCACCTCTGACCCCTTAAGATCCAATAGTTTTGCCCGTTTTGTCCCAATATGGTCACTTCCAGCTCTAAAAAGCCAACATGATGAACGGCCAAAACACAAACTACTGGCTTCAAAATGGCAGTTCAGACACCAATGGGTGACATCAGTCTATTTGTCCACAGTATTATTATTTATTAAGTTTGGGTTAATTTACGGACCTTAAATACAGTCTTGTCTACTTTTGAATTTTCCCAGCTTTAACCCCGGTATCTGCCATATTTTAACTTCCGTCATGCAGAGCGTGGTTAGACCATAAGAATATCATTAATTTTTTGTTTAGCTTTTAGAATTTAGATTGCCTCATTCATTTTACGCTTAGTCCCTGTGAAGGTTGCAGGGATGCCTGAGTCTATCTCAGCTACCTACGGGTGAAGGCGGTGTACACCCTGGACACGTCACTGGTTCACTGACATACTGTATATAGACCTTATTTAGTTGCATGTCTTTGGACGGTGGGAAGACACCAGAGTACCTATAGAGAACTTGCAAACTCCTCATAGGGTTACTTCGAGGCCACAGTGCTAACCACTCCACCGCCGCATAACAGACGCGACATAGATAAATTATTGGATGTAATGAGGCACTGAGACACACAAAGGCAAAAGCATCCCTTAAAAACATCAACATTTCTTGCAAAAAATCATTATCCAATTAGTGCCAAAGAAGGGTGTGATTAGTAGGATGATAGGGATACATAATCATCAGCATCCAGTGCTGCAGTCTTCAGTTTGCAGTGTGTCAGCTAACATCTGCCCTGCTGAAATGTCCTTGAGCAAGTCAGTAAATTAATCCATCCTACAGTAGTTCTACTATTGCAGAGCTGCACAGACATCCCTGATGAAGCCAAACCACAAGAATTTCCCTGCAGGGATCAATAAAAGTTCACATTATTCTGACATTAACTACGTCACACACAGCAGTTTCCCACAGGGACTCAGTACCCTGACTGGACCTGCCAAATTATGAGCCCGGAGCCATTTGGATGTCTGTGTTAAGGTGTTTCCATGCGACTGAAGCAGATGTGTGTTACCATTCCGCTCCCAGGCTGAGGGTTAAGGCATGTCATTACTGTCAATGCTAACATATATTTATTTGATGAATCATTAAATTATCTCAGTAAAAAAAAAAAAAATAAAATAAAATAAAATAGATAAAGTGGTGAGAAGTGTTATTTAAAGATATCAACCATCTGTGGAAACTTTTACTTGAGTGTTGAATTATTTTGAGGTACTTTACTTGACTATTTCCATTGTACACTGCTTCATGCTACTACTTCACTGCATCTCAGAGGCTAATATCGTACTATTTACACCACTACATTTGACAGATGTACAAATTTAGTTACTTTTGAGCCAACACAAGTATTTTTTTTGGTCTTCCAACGTCTATGTGTTTAGACTCACACTTCAGATATCTAAGAGTAAACAGCTGTGCCAAAAAGTGATCCATTCCTCTAAACATATCACATTTCAATAAATGGTGAAATCATCTAATATGCACCAAAAATCAAATATCAGAGACAGATTATTTCTTGTTTCTTCTTCTATTAACCATACGTTGAGCCCTCAGATTATTTGGTGTCCCTGTTTTGTAAAAGTGAATATAAAGTCGCTCAAACCTGCTCCACTTCATGCAGGTACAACAGTAACATGTTGCAACAACACTGACGCTTCAGGGTTATTAATCTAATGATGTCAGATATAATAATATATGAGTCACAGGAAACAAACCAGTAGTTTTATTTCTTTTATTTTCATTTTAAGACGCATTTTCCAGTGCCTTGTATTACAAGATTACGGTTAAGTTTCTTTTTTTTGGTCATTATAGTCATATTTTAACTAGGTGAAGCACTTCAGTGACCTTGTGATGGCACTAGTCTACAAGACAAATGCATCCAAAATGAAATAAATGAAACTTTGTATAACAAATAAAGGAAAATTAAGTTAAGAGAGAAAGCTGGCTATAGTTTTCAAAACACAGTAGTGGGTCAAAACATGAAATTATATGAATTAATGAGAGAACAGGTATCAGGCAAAAGGCAGGTTTGTCTCTGAGCTATAAATACTACCTTAAAAAACTGACATTCATATCAGTATCCCAGGTACATGATGGGCTTTTGAAGTATTGTGTCTTTATCCTGAGTTCAGTATCTTGAGTAAGACCTTATCCTGGTTTCAGAAACATGGACATGTGGAGTAGTAGTAGTCCAATAGTACCTGGAATGTTGTTACATGTTTCTGGTAGTTGGGTAATACGGCGAAGGTGAAAAATGGCTCAAAGGAAATACAAACATGTCAACTGCAGTAAAGCATTGCACTGTAAGAGCGATAAAGACACAAAGTTTTGTCTTTCAGCAATAAAATAATAATAAACTAATAATAATAAACTAATAATAATAATAATAATAATAATAATAATAATAATAATAATAATAATAACAACATCATTCTTGGGAAAAAGCGTCTGAAAGCTGTTTGTTCCACGGACATTCCAACAGAACGCCGGCTTCCCCAAAATTAAAAGCACAACAAGTCAAGTCATGGTTAAAAACATTATAATGTAGATTAACATTAAAAGCAGTCACTGAACTCCACCATGACAGCCACCATCGCCATCAGTCACGGCCACCTATCCTCATCTACCTCCTCGTCCTACATGTGACAGTGACAGAACAACAGCCAGAGGACATGTTTACCTGTTGATCTCGTCTCCCTGACAGCAGATGAATGAGTATAAGTGAATAAGTGGTAAAGTGGTCCTGTCTTCTATGGCTACAGTATCTTTAATGTTTGGCAGTGGTTTCTGAACTGTCAGAGTAAAGGTCTGTGTTATGTTACGGCTGCTCAAACAGCAGCTCTACTGGTATTTATCACAAATATGATTAAAACTGGGATACTAGTGTGAACACTGAGCACATTAGAATTAATTCACTTTATGACTCCTTTTACTCTAAGATTTACAAATCTATATGTAGTAAAACTTGACAACATTGCTCAGTGCAGAGTTCCTTCAGGGTTCTATAAGTTAAATTTAAGACTTTTTAAGACCTTTTTACAACTACTTACAACAGAATTTAATGACCATTTCACAGCCTATTTCACGGCCATAATGGCAAAAAGTTAGTGACTCCTAGAATTCAGGAAAATGTATTATTTACTCCAATGTCTTGATTACCATTATTCCGAGTTGAACTTCAAACATGTTCCCCTCCACTCGTGTCAACCAGGTGGAGATGTTTTCTCCAACCAGGCATTATTATTATTAAATGTGCACTTCCTCATGTTTAATTTTCACATGTGAGCCGTACCTTAAAGTTCCCAAAGTCAGCTTTCTCGGGCGATGCGCGCAACTAACGGCTGCACGTGTGTTGGGCTGAATGTTCTACAAAGTTAGCGATAACTGGTTCCTAATTTCAATTTCAATTTCTTCGCTTTTTTTCCCCTTGTAATTACATCTTTTTTATTACTTATTTCTTTTGTATTCTATATATTGTCTTTTTAAACTACTGTTGTACAGTGTCCTTGGGTGATTTGAAAGGCGCTTATAAATAGAATTTATTATTATTAATATAAATTGTTGGCTTGGAACAGGTGGAACTGAGTAGACTGTTACATTCTTTACAGCTTGGACATTTAACAGACACATTTGAACACAATAAGTTTATGGCAACATAACTTAAGACCTACCATACCAAATTTAATACCTTTTAAAGACTTTTTTAATGTATTAAACGCAGATTTGTAAATTCAAGACTTTTAAGACTTTTTAAGACCCTGTGGGAACCCCGTCAGTGAACACTTTTGTCATTCATTTT
>JAPQRQ010000003.1:25230840-25241048 GCA_037367365.1 Apogon talboti | reverse complement strand
CCCTTCCTCTTGCTCTTTTTGCAGGACAGTCAGTCAGGATTATGTGTTTTTTTAGCCTAGTGTGAGTGTGCAGTTTGTGGGCTGCCGGTGTGTGTACACGCTCACACTGACAAACAGCACACAAACACGCACTTAGGTGCAGCCTCTCGCCGTGTCACCTTGCTTTTTAGTGGAGAGTGACAACATGTCAGCAAGGTTATGCCTGGGTGGTGCCATGTGCGTCTGAGCTGACACACCTTGACATATGGAGATGTGTTTCTGACTCGACCTGTGTGTGTGTGTGTGTGTGTGTGTGTGTTAGCTCACAGTGAGACCGGCTTAGATAATAAACAGACCAGAGATGTAGAGCGAGCTAAAATCAGACAGACTCCAGCTACAGAAGGCAGAGCAGATTACAAGTGTGAGGGAAAAAGTCAAATTCAGTTATAAGATCTAGGAGGTTTTACTGTATATGGTATGTCTGCGCTGAGGGGGGGGGATCTTGCTCCTAGGCTTTAGCGATGCAGTGTGAGAGGAAATTAAATGTGTGATGGGATAAATCTATGGCAGAGGAGGCAGGTAGAGAAGGACATTTGTAACCACAGCATGGAGCTAGCTCAAAGCCCAGGTGTTATCCCTGCATCTACAAACAACTTGTTTAAACTGAATAATGAGGAATGGGGATTGGACGGATAAATTGTTTTTCCAGTCACAAATTCCCTGAACTGGGTTATTGTTAACAAAGTGAGTGTACATGACAATATGAGATCAGTGCAAGCAGGGCTGACAGTTTAATCATATGAAAGCTTAGGACAGTGTAGACTATGATTCTCCCTTATTGACCATCTATGCACAATTAGCAGTGATTTACTGTACATAATAACACCACAGTATCAGCATCATATTAGCATTTAGTCAATGTATTCAGTTAGTCACAGTTTTAAGTGGGTGGTAATAAGAAAGCAGTTAAATTCCTTTAAAAAAGGCATCACTAATTTCCCATAAGCCCTTCATTTTAAGTGCAAATGCTGATCTTTTACCACAGTAGACCGTACACCCAGTGTAGCCCACAGCACACAGAGGATGGAGTTACGACTCGTAATCAAGTTACATGTTTGGACGAACGCTAAATGTATGTTACTTTTATTAAGTTTCCATTTCATTTTGTGTGAAACCGAGAAGGTAAAAACCGCCTTTTCTTCTCCCATTTTTATTTCAAGATGACCTGTTGGAAAGTGATAAAATGCCCTCCAGACACAAAGCGAAAACAAAATGTTCTACTACGGATCTGTAACTTCACAGTTTTATTTTCATCTTTGTTTACTGGTTTTCACTCAATGCTGTAGAAAGTAGGAAGTAAAGGGAGAAACTTCATCTGTTTTTTTTGTTTTTGCTAGAAAAAAAACCCCATCAGACTGCTTTTGTACTTGCATGTATATTTTTAGCTTGCATAGTTTACATGCAGATTGGTGTGAGAGAGTTCATTTTGTCTCATGTTTTAACCCCGTGCTAATAGATAAGGGTGTTGAAATCTACCATCAGCCACTTGACTCTTCAGGATGTGTTTTACTCTGATTTTATGTAAATGATGGTATGTTAAGATAAAATTTACCAGTACCTCTACTTGCTCAGAGTAATATATTGCAATGTATTGAGTTGTATTGTCTGTATCATAATGCCAGGTACTTGTCAATAACAAGTAACTTAACCCATAAAGACCCAGTGCTACTTTTGTGGCAGGTCCCAAATTGATTTTTTTCTGTTTCTACCTCTCTTAACTGATTCATTACCATTTTTTAAATAATATTATCCTCTGTATTTAGCATTTTTTGATGTAAATCATATATTTTCCTACATTTAATTCACATATCATGTAGATGTTCTTGAAAACTCAGAGTAAATTCAAAGTTAATTATATCAAAACAGAGAAAAATTAAGAAAAAGTTACTTTTTCAGCAACGATATTGCTCACTGAATGTAAAAACAAGTGTCTCCATCCACTGTCATTGATCCAACTCCATGGGTTTCACTGGTGAATCAATGTTGTAGAAGATGACGGTGTTTCTATGGAGCCTCTGAACGGCCAAACGGCTCATATCTGATGACCATGAAAAGATGATAAACTGTATTTTACACCAATTATTTACACGTATTGATAGGATTAGTGGATCAACAGGTGTTGAACAGTTTATATCTGTAGATAGCTTGTGTCACCAGTGGCTGTTTGGGTCTCTATGGGTTAAGTTAGTATGTGAAATATGTTACTCACTCAGTCAAATAACGTCCTACAGAAACCTCCAAATACTGTGTATTTACACCTCTAATATCATACACTTACTTCCACTATTCATATTTCTGCAGTGACATTGCATTACACATCTAGCACCACTACCACTCTGCTGGTCTATGACTTTATGCTAAACTAAAACCATATTTGGACAGGACTAGTGTAACCTGTGGACCTCCACTGATTTAGAAATAAAACCGCCACATCTGTGTTTCGTGCAGTAAATGGCACTGTACAAGCAATGTCTGCTTTTTCCTCAAATTTACTGACACTATTCCGCTGTTCTACTGTCAAGAGCAGGATCACCACTTAGAGCTCACAGCTCAAAGACAGAAAAATGTTCCTCACTGTAGCTGTCGTGCATGTCATCCATCTAATCACCTTTTGAGATGTGGCTTTTCTGAAGGATTTAAGTTTACTCTCCCAGTGAGTATCCATATATATGAGCCTCCTGAATTTGCATCCAAAACACTTTAATACATCATGACCTGTCAGCCTCCATATTCCTAAATCAGGAAAACAGACACAATAAATGTGTAGCGGAAACAAAAAAAAAACAAATCACAGAGATGTCGACTCACATGGTACTAATATTCTCACACAGCGCCTGTTTTTGGTGAAATAAAGGAGTGGACTTTTAAGTCTACAAACTACACACATGTCAGATTTGAACTGGATTAAGATCATAAACAACCTCTGCAGTTATTACAAATGACCTGGTCTAGTCCTGTGTGAATATGGGTGAAGTGAGGATTCTAGTGCAGTGGAGAAACAGAAGGAGGTTTATGACTTCAAAAAACAAAAACCCAAAATCACCTTGTGGTCAATTCACTGTGAACACGAGCTGAAATTCCTTTCCGTGCTCTCTGTAAACCACACAGTCCACCCTTCCATTTTTCTTTTAGCCTTCTACCAAAGAGGTCTGAGAATAAGGTGAAGATTGCAGACACTCTGCTGTGACGCTCTGAGAGAAAGATTGATGATGGAGGGGTAGACGAGAGGTTAGATGTGTGTGTGTGTGTGTGTGTGTGTTGACTCCTCACCTCCAGTGTGGTCAGCACTATCTTTTCCACAGAGGAGAAGTAGGCCTCCCACAGGAACTGAGTCTGCTGTCTGAGGGATAGGATCTTGTCCTGGTGGATGGAGCGGACGGTGGTTGGAATCTGCAATGACAAACAGCAGCCGGTCAGCACCTGGTACTTACAGCGGGGTTTTTAAAGTTCCACGTCGAATATGTTGACGGGTAGATTCATGTCGGTGCCTTCGATACATTCTGCAAACACCCATCCAGTAGAACGAGCACATCAGGAGAAGGGCGAGCTCTGGAGTGGGTTTAATATTTAACGGGAGTGCTCAGAGACCTGAACGTTGATTTAGTTGAAATTAAACTAAATTTAAAATGCGTCTCTTCAGTCATGTTTTAGTAAAATAAATCCTTCTTTCATGAGCCTAATTAGATGTGAAACATTCCTACGGCAGGTTTATTTACAGAGGTGACAGGCAACAAAGTACAAATACTTTGCTTCTGTACTTATAACAGGTTTTTCAGTATTTATTTAATGATTACTTTATAATCTTACTGCCTACATATTAACCATAATACAGTATGCATATCTCAAAAAGGTTCTTTAATATAATTTTAATGCTTTTTTTAATTTTTATTTTTTTCTAACATGTCATGATTTCCCAACATCAGGACCGATTCCACCTAAAAGGATGGGGCGATAGCACAATAAAAAGTGAACGGAGCAGTGCATATGATACCACATGACAGACATAACAACGTAATAGACATAAGACAAAACAGACAAGAGAGGGAGACTTGACTGTATTTAATGCGATGTCAGAGACCAGGAGAGCTAATGCCGACATGGACGATGCAAGGTGGGAGTCGGTAGATGTGGAGGAATACGTCAGAGCCTATGTTTTTGTACTTGAGCATCTTTAAGTGTAAATGTATGTACTTTTGTCTAGTAGACTATTTCTGCTTTCATGTACATCGTCTCAAATTAATGACACAGAAGAACATAAAGATGTACAATTATCACTTGCAAACTGTAGTGATGAAGAACAGCCCCAAAGCAGTGGCAAACATATGCTTATGTGCTTTTATACTTTTTCTCAAAGATGTGTGGTTTGGCTCTTGTGAGAATTTATTCATCACATTAAAGCAGAGATAAACACAATATTTGCTCTTTGGTAAACAGTGTACATCCGTATCCTAGTGTCTGAAGACATTTGAGTGGAAAGTAAACCTTAAGTGTTAGTAAATCTGTATGTACAGTTATTTTATGTTTTACAGATGGATTACAAACACACATATTATGCTACCCAGTACTTACTAGACACTACTTTCACATCTAATAATAAACAGACATTGGTACAAACTGCAGCATGTAGTTTATAAACCGGGGGTGTCAAACATGCGGCCCGTGGATCAAAACTGTCCCGCTAAATGGTCCAATCCAGCCCGTTGGATGAATTTGCAAAGTCAAGGGTGTCACTGAGTCTTCACAAGTTGTTTTGATGATAATGTTAAATGCTGTATTGTTTAGTTCCAGATGCCTGTTACTGCATGTTTTGTGCCTTTGTAGATCTACTCTGATCTGTGAGCTGGAATACACACATGGAAGGAATAATGTTAGATTGAACTGATTTATCTTAAGAAATTTCAGGTTGTTCATGGTTGCTTGGGTTATTCACATTATTTTTTTTTTTTTGTGAAAGGTTAGTTTGTAAACATACATTAAACATCTTCATACTGTAATTTTACTTTTTTTGCTATAAAATAAATTTGGAGTTGTCATTATTTACATGTTATTATGTTGTTATTTTAATGGTCCAACCTGTTTGAGGTCAAATTGTGGCTCCTAAAAATGAGTTTGACATCCCTGATATAGACTGTGCACACTGTATTGTTGAGAATTTCAATTATAAATCTACACAATGTTTCCAGATGAGCTCAGAGAAAGTGTATATTATTATGATACCATATTACAATACATATATTATACTCTCATATAACAATGTGAACCTGTGTCAGGCAGTCAAGGACTTGGTATGTTGCTGTAAAACAGTTTTCACTCCAGTGGAGAGCAGAACAAAGCAGGATTTTGTGTGTGGGTTGTGTTTAGGGCATTGACAGGAAGAGAAATGTTTCATCTGGGGTGTGCTGTTTCTCCGTGCGCTCCGGTTTTCAGGTGTTACTCAGAGCGTGTTGCGTCTACAGGCCGTTACCTGCAGCAGGAGCCTCTCGTCGCCGATGACTGCCGCTGTGTTCCAGTCGATGATTTCGGAGAAAGGCAGCTCCCAGCCGTTACTCAGCATCACCGGCACACACGCAGCCTGACGGAAGGACGGACAGACACAGAGACATGGTTGGACACGATCCTTTATAAAGTCACGACTGATTTGCCACATATTGATCCAGATTATTAAAGCCTCAAAGCCTCCGTCTATATGAAGCTACGTTTGCTGGAGCTGGGCTGTGTTAGAACTGATCAGTCTGTCCCTTTGTGTTCATGATGCAATCGTTTATTTAGAGGAAATGGGATTTTCTTTGATTTTTTCGCGCGATATGAACATATTGTATAATAACTGTGAGACCAGGGGCAGCAAACGAGCACACTCACAACAACAAAACATGCAGCTTAACCCTTAAAGATGTAGAACTACGTCTGTGGCAACTTCCACATATATATTTCTCTATATTTTAACCTTTCCCATGTGATTTATCACCATTTTAACTAATATTTTCCTCTGCATTTAGCATTTTTCAGTGAAAATCAGGTATTTTCCTATATTTAATAAACTGACCATGTAGATGTTCATAAAGCTTAAAGTAAATTCAACAGTTATTATGTAAAAACAGATAAAACTGAAGAAAAAGCATGTTTTCCAGCAAAACATATCATTAATTGGACATAAAACCAAGCGTATACAACTACTGACATTTGTTAAACTGCATGTGTTTTACTCATGAATCAATGTTGCAGAGGATAACGGTGTTTCTGACTCACTACAGAGTCTCTGAATGTCTAAAAAAAGAAAATCTGATACAACTGACAAGTGAGAAACTGCATTTGCTGGAATTAAATAAATGTATTAATTAGATTAGCGGTTCAAAGGTTATTAAACATTTTAGATCAGTAGATGCTTTTGGTTGCTGGTGGTTGTTTAAGACTTTTAGGGTTAAAGATCACAACATCTGAGTGTTTACTGATATTGATACTTACATTTTCAGCATCATGTGATAAAGCTGAATGAAAACAAATGGCACTTTGACCTGCTTTTTCTGCAGATTTTATTGGTAAACTTTTGTTAAACTTATTGGATTATGTTTCCACTTATTTAAGACAGAATGTTATGACTATTTACGAAAATATTGCATACAAATATTCCATTGCATTATCTGATCTGGTCACATACGACCACATATTAAGCTGATAAACAATCCTATTCATTTTTTAAATTACATTCACTCTTTACCTACTGCCATATTAGTGGTTTCACTAACAAAATAATTGCTGAATGCTGTTATTTTGAGATCAATAGTTAACAGGCCTTATTTTCTTTTCAAAGGGGTCCATTTATCTCATTGTCTTGACAAATGTAACTTTGTTTTCCTATGATCGAGTTGTTATCATGAGAAAACAAACAGTTCTTTCCACTAATGTTGATCAGAGATCAGGACTCCCCGGACGTCTGACTACACAACTGACTTAAGCTGCAGATGCTAGATCAAGGAGCACTCGTTATTGATCAATGCATCAGACTATACTTCAGAGAAATCCAGAGAAATTAGCCTTTTGTTTTGTTGAGATAATGAGATTAATGAACCTGTTATCATGAGAAAATGAGCTTTATTATCTTGAGATAAGGTCATTAGAAATAATTCCAAGCATGGCCACTCTACAAAAAATGCACAGATGTTCAGTTACACATGCCTGGATGCTGCTTGGCTCCCTGTTACACACTGTTAAGATAAAACATGGTCTTTACATGTAACACTCTGGCACATATGGACATTCTGTCTGCATACACTGCCTTGCAGATTATCCAGTATACACAGATAAGCACTACAAATATGTGAATGTGTGGTTAAAATACGTTATAGAGCAGAACACCAATAATCTGACTGTAGAAAAACAACCCAAGATCGATTTCCAGGCAGCAGATGTGCAAATAGGCAGTTTGGGTTTATATGAAAACCAGAAAACACTCCTACGCTCTGCTGTACCATTTGCCATCCACAGAAACTCAAACATTCACAAACAGAATTTCTTAATTACATGTTTAATAGGTCTGTTTCTAACTCATGATTATTTGATGTTTTAATCATTTATGTGACTAAAAATCTAAGAAAACACACTCAGTATGCTTGGGTTGTTCTGACACAAACATGCATTTTTCATGAACGTTCGTCTGCGTATATATGTGTGTATATGTATGTATACGTGTGTATACGTGCAGACTAACTCATGAACCGATACATCAGTCTCTATGAAACTCTGCACACATATTGGCTGAGTGAATATCTAGAACTGTTTTTAATTGTGATCAACATTATAGTGTTTATTTTCTTCCCTGTACTGATTCACCACAGCCACTGCTAGGCGGGTCATGCTGACATTAGGATGTTTTCAATCCCTCTCCAATACAATAGGAATGTTCTGGTAAGATGTTCTTCTTTTGTATCCCTGATAGTGAATGTTTCTTGCTCTTTATCAGGAAATGACAAATAATGTAATCAAAAAACATATTAAAGATAAATTGGAAATAGTAATAGGGTATTACTAACCATACACAGTTGCAAAATGGAAGGGGTTCATATTTGATTATCCTTCTGTGTAGCAGTGACTGAAATATTTTTTTTTTAACCCTTTAACAACAGCAATCTCTCCGGTGCAGCATTTTGCACTTTGCAAATGTTTGAGCAGATGTAAAATAGTTGGAAGTTTATTTCTGCAGCCTCAAAAATGCTTCGTTATGCACATTTACAGTTGTTTCTGATAATAAAAATGCTAAAACTCACTGTTTTAAGCATTAATTATGTATAATAATGATAATTAATGGCCAGATATTGAAAGTTAAGTTTTTTCCTGAAAACAAAGTTGCAAAAGAATTGGCAAAAAAGACATTTTCTGACACTTTTATTGTAAAAAAAAAACCAAAAACATGAAGACACCCAGGTGGCCTCTTATAATGGCAGTCCAGACAGGGTACTGTAATTTTAGAATTCTCACTCTAGCTTCTTAAAGCTGAAAAAAGTAGTGCTCATTATTTTATTATTATTTTTTTTTAAACGCCCCACAGAATAAACCTATAGTTTATTTATCCACACAGAATGAGAGGAGAGGAGCCATTTATTGATAAAACTGGAACAGATAAATGAAAATCTGACATACAGTGAGTTCCATAAGTATTTGGACGGTGACACAAACACTGTACACCACTACAGTGGACGTAAAATGAACCATTCAAGATGTGAGTGATGTCTGGACTTTAAAGTGTTTAGGAATTAAAACCATTTTAGGCATAGTCTCTCCATTTTCAGAACCTCAAAAGTAATTGGACAATTGGACTGACAAACAGATTCATGTCCAGACGTGTCCTGTTCCCTGGTTATTCTGTGACAAATGAAGCAAATAAATGATCTGGAGAAATAATAATAAATGATCCCCAAAGCTGAATTTCTAAAGTATTAAAAACAATCCTCATATTTATAACAATCCTAGTTTGTCCATTTACTTTTGAGGACTTATTTAAAATGGTTGTAATTCCTAATTTTTGTTAAACTCCTTGAATTTAAGCTGAGAGTCCACATTCCAATCACATCTTGACTGCAAAACTACAAAACTGTTGTCACTGTCCAAATACTTCTGGATCTGACTGTTTCTATTTCAAATAATAATTCTGATGATAAGATAATCAGCGACACCTTTTGCAATGAGATAATATCATTAAAAGCACATTTCAAATATAAAACAGTGGAAAACAACATGGAAATAATGATGACACTTGTGACACTTTTATGTAATTAATGTAACAAATGTATAAATGCAGTGACTACAATTGAATCACACAACTTTAACAAGAAAAATCCACATTGGCAAAGTGTTAAAAGCAGCGCCTGTATTTCATTTTTAGTCTCACACCTGTTGATACCTCAGTTAAAACAGTAACAGGAGATTAATTAGCTTTAGAAACCAGCAGGAGGGTCGCTAAACAGAAGAGAGAGGAGACGTTAAAAAGACGAAAAAGCAGGAGAAAGTGGATAAATAGATATAAAAAGCTGAATGTGACCTTCGGTAAAGGAGTGGCAGGAGGATGGAGGGATGTGAGGAGAGGTAAAAGGGAACAGCTGGTGTGTGTGTGTGTGTATGTGTGTGTATGGTGGGAGTTTTGATGTAATGACGGCCCTGTCACTCCCGGGTCATAAAGGTGTCAGCTGAACCAGAACCAGCCCTCGGGCTCTGCTGCTGACTCCTCCGCAAACACACATCTCTCTCTATAAATATATATATATATATAAATATATAAATATATACATATACACACCAACACATAAACAGCTCAAGGCATAAACACACAGGCACACATACATACATGCACACTGAGTTGAATTCTATCAGGAATTGCCTTCTCATGCAAAGACCAAAGCCGGTAAATACTTTCCATCTGCCTTCTTTTTACGCTGTGCGAGTCGATGGATGGCGTGAGTCAGACAAATGGAGAAAAAAGAGGCGACTAGAGGAGACGAGAGGGCATATTTCCCTCCTGAGTGAAGTGCGCTGTTATGTGTGTGTGTGTATGCCGCAGCTGATAGTGAGATAAGCGCACTTATGTTTGTGCACTGGGCGGACGGCGGTGCGCGGTAAGGAGAGGTAAAGGACAGTGCAGCAGTAATGCAGAAGAGTGCAGTGCAGTTATAGAAATGGAT
>JAPQRQ010000003.1:25191915-25202997 GCA_037367365.1 Apogon talboti | reverse complement strand
GTGGATATTTCATCCACTCTGAACTAGTATTTTGGGAGTGTGAATATGCAAAATCTTTTGAAAAGGCATCTTAAAACAAAGCCTTTGTTACCCATATGTATATTTTCTTTAATCATGATGCCATAGCCTGTCCCTTAACCTGCATACATTCATTTCGCCACCATCTTCTTTTTGTGTTTGCTTACATCGCACAAGTTTAATGTGCATGCTACACATCATCTGTTCTGTTTCTGGTATTTTCCGATGTCAGCGTTACAGTGGCATCTACATCTAGGGCAGCGTGTTCAATGGTTTTTCTTGAGATGATGACACGCATACATGAAACGAATAAAGAAAAATTTTCATCGAATTATACAGAGCATTGCATCGTGGGTCATTAGCATTACATGATGAGCGGTCGCTGATGTCTGACCATGTGGGGAGTCTTTGTCCTGAGTGGGCGTGGTGGAAAACCTCAGCCATGACACGGTGAGTGACTATCCCAGTGTCAGGAGAGAGAGAGAGTGGAAATAGAGCGGTGGGAGTATGTCCTGCTCATATAGCGTGAAAGCACCCAGTCATCCCCTGCTGTCATGTTAATGTTCAGTTAAATTCATTCAAATGTGTGAATGTAACTTTTTATGACATGTAAGTTACGTTATTATTAACTTACTTCATTCTATCAAAGATGCTTTTAGATTGTATAATGCGTCTTTAAGACAATTAAAGTTGTCATTTGTGTGATAAAAAAACTGTGAACATGAATTAAACATCTGTCACAATGGCGGCGTGAATTAATCTACTCCCGCCTGTCACTGGCTGCAGAAAAGAGGCATTTTACAGTAAATTCACAATATTCAATCACATATAGTTCATGTTCATCTTCAGGAAACTCGAGAGTTTTTCAAAGGAAAGTTCATTTCCGTTAAACAAAAGAAGTGCTCTCCCAAAAGTCTTTTCTGTAATACATTATGAATGAAACAAGAATGAACATGAAGAGGCAGTTCTTGATAAGAAAAACTGTCTCAACACTTGAAATGCAACGATAAAATGAAGAGTATCGGAGCTGTGGGACGTTTCTACGCATTTGGTGTGATTTTTTTCCCCCCGTCTTTTCTTTTCTAAACACTGTGTGTATTTTTGGACTTTGTTCTGTATCTGTGTGTGTATCATTCCATCTTAACGTGCATGTTTTCCTCGTGTGGCTCCTTTGTATCAGTCCATCTGTCTCGTAGGGATGCGATGAGGACAACGGAGGTGAGCTGGAACAAGACGGAAACTTTCTGACAGCAATGAATAGGTGTCCAAAAAAAAAAAAAAGCATTGTAAGAAGAAAAGAAAAATGCTGTTTGACTCCTGCCTCCTATCTCACTTTACACATGCGTCTCACGAGGAGTTGCCGTCTTTCAGACTGGGACATTTTTAATGCCAGGCATAAATGGAATGCGGGATTAATCGTATCTGGATACAATCTGGGTGCCAGACAAATGTTAATGTGAGGTGTAAAGGGGGCCTCAGTTGGATTTCTTTTTTTTTTTTCTTCCTTCATTCTCTTTTTCCCATTGAGAAGCAGCAGTCTCAGGCATTTCTGCTGTGCAGTGGAGCAGAGAGCCAGCCTTCTCTTCTTGTACCTGTAACAGAGGGATATTGTTGCCACAGAACCGTGACTTCAGTTACCCAGCATTCCTGCCTCTTCATTTCAAAGACAGAAATGTTAAAAGGTAAGGTGAAGCGGTGGAGAGGGAGAACAAATAGGTACAAAATAACAAGGTGCAGAAAGGATGGAAGAGGAGGTGGAAATATTAACGCCAATTACGGCATGACTTTCGCAGCTCAGATGTTTAGGAGATAATCAAAGAGCAATCCGACAAACAAGGACACTTTCTGATTCACTATATAGCATTAACACCTTATTTCACAGGGACACACACACACACACACGCTCACGCTCACACACATCCTCCTCTTAAACTCAACGATCTGCGCCTCATACCGAAGAGAGCGAAGGGGAATAATCTGGCCGCTTTGATCTGACTCTGTGAAAGAATGTCATCTCCAATCCCAACCATGTAATTCTCTCCGATGAAAGCTTTGTGTTGTTCAGTCGCCCGCTCTGGTAATGGCACACTTTCTACTTCCTGAAAGTCATAACAATCCCACCACTGCTGCTGCATTAACCATCCGCGACAAATGGACCACCGTCTGGCGAACAAATCAGAAACGCACACAGAAGCTACAAAACGGTTTGATACATGTTACATTCGCTCTGCTCTGGAAAACAGCTTTGTTAATGCACACACACACACACACGCATAAGGGAATTGTCTTAGTTTAAAACATTTTATACTCACTAAATAACTCCATTCGTGCATGTGTTTCATCATCACGTACACACAATTTTAAAAGCTGGGGCTCCATTTAATCCCACAGTAATGGATTTACCTCCAACTGAGAGTCCAATTACCAAAGCAATAAATGCTAATGGTAGAGCTAATCATAACTGTAGCATCAAGGTTTAAAACCAGCTAGGACACGGTTTGCCCTGGCAACGACGCCATGCAATTACAACCACAGACATAAACCAGGAGGCTCCGTCTGATTTAACCCATAAACACCCAAACAGTCACTGGCAACCTAAACCATCTACTGATCTAAAATGTGTAATAACTTCTGGTCCATTAATCCTATCAATACATGTAAATAATTGGTGTAAAATACAGTTTGTCACCTTTTCATGGTCATCAGATATGACCCATTTCGACGTTCAGAGGCTCCGTAGTTACCATGGAAACACCGTCATCTTCTACAACATTGATTCACCAGTTGGATCAATGACAGTGGATGGACACACTTTATGTTCAGTTAATGATAGATTCAGGGTGAATGCTCTTTATCCAAATAAAAATTCCAGACTTTTTCAAACCTGCCATTTTTTACCCCCAAGACCTTGACTTTATGTACTTTTATACTTGTGTGCCTACTTTTTTGGTTGAGATTGTACCTTTTGTATGGAGTAGAAAAGTTTGTTTTAATAAATGTATGAATGAATGAATGAATAATTCACATTAAATTATGTTTTACTGACAGAAGCGTTTTCAAAACATATGAAAATCACAAAAACAAGTTTCAGTAGAATCATTCCAGCACCGACCAGTTACTGAAATCATATTACGTTTTTTATACAGTAGGTTTTCCTCATATATTTATTATCTTGCAAGATTATGTACCTTTGACCATACTCTAAAAATCAACTATGAAAGAAACTTTTTTCCATACTTTATTAAGACTTTCACACAAAATTCCAGGCTTTTCAAGGACTAGAAAACAGCGACACAATTCCATACTTCTTAAGACTTTCAAGACCTGCTCAAGCACCATGTAGATTTGACTGAAAAAGTCACTTTTTCACCAGTTTTCTCTGTTTTTGATATAATAACCCTTAACTTCAATCTAAGCTTCTATGAACATCTACATGATCAGTGAATTAAATACAGGAAAATACCTGATTTACACTGAAAAAAGAAACAAAATAAAGGGATAATATTATAATAAATGGTGATCAATCACATAAGAAAAGTTAAATATAGAGAAAATAATACCTCAAAAGTAACACTGGGTCTTTATGGGTTAATCTGTCACAACAGCAGAAGGGCTCACTTCCACTCTGGCTCTTATCCTGCTCTTAATCCATTAAAGTCTACAACAAAGTTACAATCCATCAGGTTTTCATGACATTAAACACCATCTTCATAACTCTTTATGCGTTAACCAACATCTATCAAATGCATTTCCACTGATATCATCTCTAGACCGGATGAGCTGTAAATGTTACAGGCATCTTTTAGTCTGGAATTCATGTGAAAGGACGCGTGCAGAGATTTATGTGCGGGATAATTCTCAAGTCACGTCTCGTTGATCTTGCACTTATCCGTTTTAGATGAAAGTACCGTTAAGAAAAACAATCTTATTCCTTCTCGAAGTAAATTTTTTTTAATGAGAGGAAATGCCACGCACACACACACACACACACACTCACACACACACACACACACACACACACACTGTGAAACACTGGTGGTTATTTGTTGCACATAGAGACTGAAGTTAATGCAACGTTAGGAAGGTAGCTTCATAACTCAAGGCTTTAGGTAAAGGTTGTATTTAAGATATTTTTTGCTTCATTTCCCAGACATGGATTAAACCTGTACCTATAGGAAAACTTACAGAATTCCTTTTAGTTTTGGACTAAGCTTAATTCATGTCTGGGGAACAGGCTAAATTTTGGATTTTTGGATTATTAGACTTTCAGAAGACCTGTGGGAACTTGGAATTTTGTTCTTCCCCTCCATGCGTTTTTTTAATGCAACAAACAAGGAGCATTTACAATGACAAAAAATGTGAAATCTTAGCATGAATTGCGCATAAAATCTGATCTGCAGTTAATGGTCCATTCACAGGGGAACAGTATTAGCTGGTGACCTCTGGTGATTTGTAATAATAGCGGAGGTGGTCACAGATCTTAATCCTGTGAATGAGCAGCGTCTGCAATTTGTAATAACTCCATCGCAAATGACCCTGTTTCAGCAAACACAGATGTCCTGTCATAATATTAGCCCTGTGCAAATCCACGTCTCTGTGACTCGGGTGGGATAAGCCGCCCTCATTTCCCCCGTGCATTTATTCATCCTGTTTCCTGGTTGAGGATGTTGGGAGGCTGCGCTGGTGATGATGAATGAAAGTTTAAAAAGTGTCGAAATCAAGGCGCTTCGTGTCACAATATCGCACGGATGTTCACTGAAAGAGCAAAACTTCAACCTTTTAGCGAAGATGGATGGATGACAACCATGACAGCTACAGCAAGGAACATTTTTCTGTGTTTTGACAGTTTTCTGTGAGCGCCGAACCTGCTCTTGACATCACAACAGAGGAATAATTTCAGGAAATTCGAATTAAAAAAAACAAAAAAAACGACTTTGCTCATACCATCTAGAATGGCTGCATGAAATATATTTGTAGGGGGTTCATTTCCAAATTACCAGAGGTTATACTGGTCCCATGCAATTAGAGCATTTACAGAGGCAAGAAGATGTGAACCCTTTGAAGATTTACAGTTTTTCTGCAAGAACTGGTCAAAAACTGGGAGCTGATCTTCAAGGTTCATACACGTTGTCCAAGGTCCAATTCAAGCACTTTCATTTTGTTCATGGTTGTTCTTATTCAGGGTTCGTACATATTTTTCAAGGTGCAATTCAAGCACTTCTCAAGCACTTTCAAGGCTCATTTTCAAGTTTTCCAGCACAGCACCTTATCACTGGTGTAAAATATATATCTACAGGAATACATATACTCATGATTATTTTTTCCACTTTTTGTCACAATGATGTACATTATATTATGCCATAAACATCTAAAATTAGGGTTTCATAATAGCAAAAAGTTTAGAAATTAAGAGAGCACAAAGTCTTATTTAGCCCAATTCAATCTCAAATGGATCAGACACGTACAGTACAATCATAATAACCTATAAATATTGACAACTACAAATATTTATCTTTGTTTTAGTGTAAAAAAAAGTAAAATTACACGGACATATTTTGTGTATTTGTAGATCCACTGTCATCTGTTATTTGTAATGAACATGTGAAAATGAACAGCCAGATATAATATTGGCATAAATTGTTAAAATTACAATTTTTTTTTTTGGAATAAATTTCATTTTGTTCATGGTTGTTCTTATTCAGGGTTCGTACATATTTTTCAAGGTCCAATTCAAGTACTCCTCAAGCACTTTCAAGGCTCATTTTCAAGTTTTTCCAGCACAGCACTTTTTCACTGGTGTAAAATACATATCTACAGAATCCATATACTCATGATTATTATTTTTTCACTGTTTATCACAATGATGTACATTGTATTATGCTGTAAACATCTAAAATTAGGTTTCATAATAGCAAAAAGTTTAGAAATTAAGGGAGAACACAAAGTTTTATCCAAAAAAATCTTGATCTAAGTCACAAGCACAGACAAACACAATGTTGGCTTATTTTTTCCAACAGTGCTATGCATGTTTACTACTGTGTTCAATGAAGACATGAAATATTATAATGGTTTGAAAGGTATTAGGTTAAGAATGTTGTGACATAGATGTAGATAAGATCCCATTTTATGATGAATTCATGCAGAAAGTGATGAGTCTTGGTCTCCAAAGTCTACGTATGTTCAAACAACACCACACAAGGAGGCCGCTGTTTTCATGTTTCACCTTCATTTCATCATAAAACCATTTCCACGTCAAGAGAAACTAGATTTTTTTTTTTTCAAGTCAATCTCAGTGATTAGCCCTGATTCAGTGATTACACAAAGGGTGGCGATTTGACAGGGGGAAAAAAAGTTGAAAAATGAGAATAATCAGTTTGATTTGCACTGCTGCGATTCAGAGTCCTATCTCCGTGGTCATCTATCCAGCCTGGATAACTCTGGCTCACCTCCAGTCCACAGTGTTAAGTGGGTCATCTGTGGGAGAGGCATGGCGCTCTCCTGAGACATGGTCACACACTCACACACTCACACACACATGCACACAGACACACAGACACACAGATACACACACGTGCCTTCAGCTGAAGTAGTTCAAAGGAGCTCAATAAAACATTTACAACATGGTTAAGCTTTTTTCTCTGCCGCCGCTCCTCTCCCTGTGCTTCTCTGGCTTGTTTTGCATCTTTCCCTTTTGCCTCAGCCTTTTGATTCCCCGCGCCGTTCCGAGTCTGAACTTCTCTCCGTCTCTCTCGTCCGTTTCTTTCGCTCGGATTCGCCAATGACCTTGGGTTAAACACATTTAATTAGCGCTCACAGGATCTACACGCCCCCTCCTACTGGCAGCTTAGAGACGCACCCCGTGGACCGACCAGCTCGTGCTGCGTTTAAGTGCAGATACGGTGTGTGTGTGTGTGTGTGTGTGTTTGTGGGTTTGTTTGCCTTACAAGTTGAGACAATGCTGTAGATGATGGCAGATACCACATGGGCACACACGCACGCACGCACGCACGCACGCACACACACACACAACACACACACACACACACACACACACATTTTCCTCAGGCTTGGTAATTACACTGGTCTGGGCCAAGGTCTAGTAGCGCTGAAAACAAACAAACACACACACACACACACACACCTACACACACACAGTGGAGTATATGCTTGTGCGAAATGACCACTCACATTTCTCCAACCTTATGGATGTCTTAATTCCTCAAATGACACCGAGTTTCAACGGAGACGCTCGCTTTGAAACAGGTTTGTTCTGTTAAGTTTCCGCTGTGCAGGACATTGCAACATTTTTTCCACAGCATGGGTCAGGGGTGTCAGTGTAGATGCAAGCGCTCAGTTGGTCTTTCATGTTTTTGACTGTGAGGGTGAGCCGTTATCAGGAGAAGCACATGCAATATGCTTACAGAGAATATTTAAACACACAGAGGCCTGAGGTGTCTGCTTGTTCACTAATGAACAGCATATAGTTCAGTGCTACAGACTACAGAGGTGCTCTCAGGGACAAGAGCGCACAATGCAGCAGGTTATTGCCTTTAATGATGATAAGCAGAGTCTATGCAGACTTCAAACAGGTATGGAGTGCAGAGTGGCGGTCCTCCAGTCACGTCCCTGCTAAGCTCCCTTTGACTAGTTTCTGCCACAGAATGCACAATCCCACTAGCAATTTTAGTGTTCTGACTGAAATAGACACTGTCTAACCCACTCATTAATAGAGGGTGAAGCCTTTACTTGTCTTCCTTTATATAGTTTTAAGCACAAAAACAAGTCATATTTTCTGACTTCATCATCCTTCCTTCCTTCCTTCTCTCTCATTTCTTACTTCGTTCATTCCTTCCTTCCATCCTTCTCCCTTATTTAATTTGTTCCTTCCATCCCCCCTTCTCCCTTTTTCTCTCCTCCTTCCCTCTTTCTCACTCACTTTCTTTCTTCTGTCTTTCTTTATTACCTTCCTTCCTTCTCCCTCACTTTCTTCCTTCATTCATTCCTTTCTTCCCTCTTTTTCCCTTCCTTTCCTTCCCATCCTTCCTTTCTGACTTTATCCCTCCTTCTCCTTAATTTAATTCGTCCCTTCCATCCTTCTTTCCATATTCCCCCCCCTCATTCCTGCTTTCTTCCATTCTTCTTTCTTCCATTCCTTTCTACATTCAACATTATGCCAAAGTGGGACAACCGTTCCTGTCTGAAATAACTTACAACTTAATGAGGGTCAGCAATCTTTAAATAAGGCCAACAATTTCAAATAACACAATGCAATTATATTATATTAACGTGTTTCCAACAGTAGCAATTACTCAATTGCCTCTAATGCTCGTCTCACAAAGAGACATATAGTTACTGAACAACGGGTTGCCGCTGTAGTCCACATCCTGAGGTCCATGTAGATGCTCCTGGTCGCCCATTCACTCTCCAAGTGTAGAATTTGACCTACTAGAACAATGTTTCTAGCAATAATGGGATAATGAATGACTACATGGTACAAAAAGAAAACCTCTTGAAACTACTTTAACTACAATTAGTAGCAAATTATATGTTTCTTTCTGCGAAACTTTCTGAGAAATGACGAGGGAGTTACAGACTTGTTATAAAGGAAACAATATTATTAACAACAGAG
Source organism: Apogon talboti (assembly GCA_037367365.1). Taxonomy (NCBI): domain Eukaryota; kingdom Metazoa; phylum Chordata; class Actinopteri; order Kurtiformes; family Apogonidae; genus Apogon; species Apogon talboti. Next base: position 25,194,350 of record JAPQRQ010000003.1, on the reverse strand, counting down.
ACACGCTCAGAAAGAAGACAAAAAAAAAATTACATCCCTTGAAGTAGTGCAAAAATACAGATAATGAGTGGAAGCTTTGGGTTGAACACCACAGAAGATTTCCCCTCAAAACAAAAACAGAAGATTTAGACGTGCAGCAACTGAAGAAGAACAGTTTATCTGAAATGAGCAGCAATTTGTGCCAGGAAAAAAACCAAAAAAAAACCCTTGCAGTTTTGAAATCAGACAGAAAACAATAACAAAAACTGAAAATTCCTGCTTTTGCCGTTGCTACATAACAAAACGCAAGAAACAAATCTGCCTCACTTGCTTTAGAAAATGAGAAAAGAGCCATTTGTCTGATACGATGAGAGAAAATAAAGCTGTAGCGCTCTGTTTGAAAGCTGATGCAATCTACTTTGCAGTGGAACATCTGGGGAAATAAAAAGGTCACAGAGATTTATATTTAGATGCCGTAGGGGGAAATATGCTTCTTCACTCTGCTCTGCACCCAGAAGCTAACAATGGGCCGCTGTGAGGAACGAGTTAATGTGGCGTTAATGACAGCCCACTGTATGGCTAATAGCTGCTGCCTTTGTGTTCGTAAGCAGACTGACATAAGCAAAAGGTACACTCTGGTGAGCCCAACACATGTTAGCTTTGATACTGGGAAGAGAGAGGATGGTAATGCTCAACTCAAAATATCAAAGATCTCTTACCCTGCATTTGCATCTAATGTATGCATTCTAAATGGGATGTCACCGGGTAAACAATAAGGGTTTTGGCAGCTGAAAATACACGCTTATGCACATGTGAAGTGTGTGCGCAACCTAACATTTCTAAGTGAGCTATTGTCTCATTTCCATGGTTTGAGATTGCTTTTAAGGAACATTGTTGTGTACGTTTAGTACCATTTAAAATAATGGTGGTGTTTTATATGCACATTCTTATTTTAGTGTTTTATGAATGGTGTTAGAACTGACTTTTATTGTGTTTTATATATTTTTAGTGAGAATGTATGGCTGCGATTTCTATTTTGTGTAACTTCTGCTGCTGCGCATTGAATGTCGCAATGACCACATTAATGGTGTTTTATATGTACGTTCTTAGTTCAGTGTTTTATGTATGGTTTTCGAACTGACTTTTGTGTTTTATGTATATTTTTAGTGTGGATGTATGGCTGTGATTTCTATTTTGTGTAACTTCTGCTGCTGTCTTGGCCAGGACACTCCTGAAAAAGAGATTTTTAATCTCAATGAGCTTTTTCCTGGTTAAATACAGATTATAATGACAAACTCTAAACTTTTTTTTATGTGGAAGACTCCTTTGATGAACCACATGGGACCTAATGGAATAAATGTGAATGGTAGTCACTGGTCAGAGACAAATTATGTTTTGATCCCATCTGAATTGTGACACCATTTAGATATATGGTGTTTGTCAATGGATAAAATCATAATTTTATTCGGTTTATGGCAAAGACACTCAGTGGACTGAATCTCTCATGGCATGTGATACACAACAACACAAAACAGCTGCTACCATGACACATATTATCAATCCTGAAGAATGAGGTGAAAAAGTGTTAAAAGAGGTGAAAATCATTATAATTTTGTTGAAGCTGCAGAGACGTCTTTCAGCGACTCTGAACAGACTGTAGCGAAAAATAGCTACAATGACATCATCCCTCAGTTTTCAGATGTGTAGTCTTTGTCAGTCTGATGGTTTAATAGTTTTACCACAAACTGCGACACGTAAAATTATCATCATTTGCGTAAATGACGGCGTAATTCATACGGGATCAAACAATTATTTATCTCTCGTCACTGACTCTAATATATTTGTTTTCCGAAATATGTTCCCATGGGCCCGACCAGAACACTGAAGGTCTCAGTGGCCATAATGAGCAGCACCACCTACCTAAAGCTTAGAAACAGTCACTTAATATCAACAAACACTCCCAGCACACAACAATCATCTGCAAATCCTTCACATCACCACCTCAATTCACATACATTTTACATACTGAAGCTTAAAAAGAGACATTCTTAGGCATTAATCTGGTCTGTCAGTGAAAAAAAAAAACTAGTGGCAATTTTAAAATATACAGCCACAAGCCAGGTTTTTTTTTTTTTTTTTTCATTACAGAAGGGTTAACGCTCTCTATGATTTACAGATTGGCTTTATAAATATAGACTGCTTTACTTTCTAAATCCTCCATCTTTGATGCAGCTCTACCCTTTCCTCAGTGCCAGGAGTAATGTTAGCTTAGAAGCTGATAAGTGACATTAAAGGCATGTTTAGCTGTAGGTACACCAGCATTAGCCATCTCCTGATGGCACCGCCTGGTGTTAATGTCTTCTCTCTTGCTATGGAAGCCAAGATATCATCAGTCTTCTTTATGACTATTTGTGTTAGAAATCTTAACTCCCTTGGGGGCTCTGGTACTTGAGAAA
>JAPQRQ010000003.1:25106007-25123962 GCA_037367365.1 Apogon talboti | reverse complement strand
AGAACATGAAAGATATGATTGAACATATGAGCTGAGGTTCAAATTTCTAACAATTTATTCCTTTCAGTTGAGGTGATGGAAACATACCTGACATTCGTCTTTATTTTTCGAACATTTAATCGTTTGCTTGAGACTCTCTTGACAGTGTGATGGAGGTAAGGCGAGTCACCAGGGGAAAGTAATAAATCACATAAACTTGTTTTAAGAATTGCAGAAAAGTATTTAAGTGATTTAAAAAAAAAAAGGGTTTGGTGGTGAGTCCTGTTAAAAACACACCTAGAATTAGTCAAAGTCAATGCTGTGATAGAAGACAAGAGAGTTTGCTGGACTCCTTTCAACACAATTTCTGTTTTTTCTCGATTTTTGATCCTGTTTTTAATTTTTTTTAAGGGAACCCCCCTCCATCTGCTTCCCTTTGATAAATGTCATCTGCTTTGGAGCCAACATAGACTATGGAACAAGAAAAGAGGAGTCATCTCCTCCCTCATGGATCATAACAAACGTTCTGTATTCATCATACCTCCCATTAGATCACTCCTGACCGACATATTCCACTGTCTTAGCCCTTTTTGGTTTTTTTGTTCGTTTACAGGCCACTAAGTTCCCCTTCCTTTCTTGCCAAAGAGGTCAAGGTAAGTTCAATTCATCCTTACTCTCTCCATGTGTGATCCTATAGGGAATAATCCCTCACTGGAGTGACACAGACACACACACACCGGGCTCTGCATTCACTTAAAACCAGCAAGGTGTGTCTTTGTGTGACTCATGATTTACGCTGTTGAAACCTCGAGGGGAGGTGGGGGAAGAGGCGAAAAAGGCAAAATGCGAGGCGTGTTTTCTCCTGGACAAACGGCTGCAACAGCAGCATTTATCTGCTGCCGGGCGGCGAGGCAGGTCCCCGCGGATCAGCCCAAAGCCCAAGAATGTGACTTCTCATACGTCGGCTGGGCTGAGCTTTGAGCTTTGATCCCTGACTGAGGAGAAAGTCGGATTTTCCGGCACAGTGAGTGACGGGTCAGCGAAAGGGTTGGGACGGAGAAAAGCCAGGCGGTTACTAAGGCAAAAAAAAAAAGAATTGTGTATGCAGGAGTGAACAAGGCGGAGAAAAATGGCACCACACATTCTCATTTTTCAAACCCCCCCAAACACACACCCCTAAAGTCAATTCTTTCTTGGCGACTGCAGGGTAAAAAGCTTTTCTCGATGAGAGACAGAGGGGATGCGAAGAGCTAAGGCTTGTCTGTGGTCTCAGGGGGCTTGAGGGAGACACTGTAACAGAGACAGGAGGAGATGGATTCCCGGACAAGCGGGGAACAATGGTGGTGACACGGCATAACTAATCAATATGAGAAAGCTCTAACGTAGGGACCAGGGTCAGGCTCTTGATGTGCTGTGGACTGTCTCTACCAGCCTGTTCCACTCTAACTCTGTGCTCCTGCCATCCTTCCACACCCTTCATTTCCTTTCTCAGCGGACATCCTTTGAAATGCTAAACAATCGGGCCAAAGTCCACACCTCCACTTTCCCCTCGAGACACCAAACTAATTTCTCCCTGGCACCACTCTGTTCATGCCGCTCATCCCTCCCAGGAAGGAAGTGTTGATGGAGGGATAAGAACCTGAAAACCCATCTCCAGGCGGCGGACTACTGCGGTAAAAAAAAAAAATATACAAATAAATTGTGACTTTATTTTCCATCATTATTAATAGCAGAAGACTGACAGCTTGGAATAACTAAAACATTTGCTTTCATTACTCAAATACTCATTTATCTTCCCTGCAATTAGTTGATGCAATTAATTTGCACATGAAACGATGCAGCATGTTGTACCTGAATAAAAACTCGGAAGCCTCCACTGAAAGGCTTCTTTTCAATCTGCAAGATCATCTATTTATTCTGTTCAGCCTCCATGGTCTACTGAAAAGAAGTCTACATGTTTTAGCTCTATCTTTTACACATATATATAAGTAATTCATTTCTGGTTTTTGTTAACCATTGACCTCTTTTTTGCGTGTTTTCCATGTGTTGTAACTACAATGAACACTATCTGGAAAGAATGTCACATCATAAAACAGCTGAGAGTGAAGAAATACTGCAAATACAAGTAATTCCTCTAATCTTAAGAAATAATGATCAAAGTCAAAGCTTATACTTTAACCAAGATTATCATATGAGCCACACTTTTGCAGGCTTTCTGGCATTATATACCCTTTGCAGCGTGACGTGGCAGTTTTTGACTCACATCATCTTTCCATAGCGAAACGTCTCTCCACAAGTCAACAATTTATGCCAATTTCTCACTGAACAAACTTTTCCAGGAAGTGAGAATCTCTCGCCAAACAGAATATTTACCTGAGTCTCGACTACAGATGCCTACTCCTAGATTTGGCTCCTAGCGCTCTAGAAACTGCACCCTAAAATTCCCCTGCCTCTGAGGTCATATTTTCCAACGGCCACTCGGAATCTGAACGGTTCTGTATGCAACATTCAGACACCCAGACTGCAGGCAAAAACCGGTTGTCGCAAGTATCATTAGGAGCGCAGATGGAAATTCTCTTGTAATGATGTTAAATGTTATTGATATTTTAATGACAGTTGCGCAGCAGACTTCCTGACTTGCTTTAAAACGAGAGATAAACAAATCGGAAACCTAATGTGAATGTAATGCATGCTAATTGTTTCAATGTGGTAACAAACAAAAAGGGAATAAACCACAGAAGGATCTCAACATTATGACTATAGAGACAGACAGTTCTGCATGGTTTTTCCCAACAGCCTGTTAACTCCTTAGCCTTTTAAAGCACTGGCAGTCTGGTTACTTCGATCTGAACAGATACGTCAACGTTAGTGGAACTCCTTCATGAAAAAGAGGGCTCATACACACTTTTCAAGGTCAAATTCAAGCACTTTTAAGAGTCATTTTCAAATGTTTCCAGCACAGCTCCTTACCACTGGGATAAAATACATATCTACGGGAATACATATACTCATGATTATTTTTTTCACTTTTTATGACAATGACATCCATCTAAAATTATGTTTCATAATAGCAAAAAATATAGAAATTAAAGAACACAAAAAGGGAAGCCACTTGGCGTTCTTCGGGTACACTCGCACTCGTACCTGGGGTCTACCTGAGAGCACCTGCTAATTTTTTTTTCTTTTACATAAAGTTTTATTTTTCAAAATGTATCGCCTCTCTGTAAGTAGCTTTAGCTTACCATCTAACCTGGCAGAGTTAATATTAAAATAAATAAATAAATCCCATCACAGAGTTATAACTGCGAGCACTTTCAAACACTTAAACTAAAATTCAAGCACTTTTCAGACCTTGAAAACACAACATTGAAATTCAAGCACTGTCAAGGATTTTAAGCACCCGTACAAACCCTGGAAAAAGAGCCTCTAATTCCAGTGCAAGCCAATAGCCAAGCTTCCTCTTTTATATCCACCCCTAAATGTTAAAAGAGAAAAGATATGTCAAGTCTTGAGGCCATGATGCATGGGTGACATTTTAAGAAGACGCAGATGGGTTATTACACCAACAATTACAGCCAGCAGCACTTGATCATGGTGCTTGTGTTCCTCATCGCCTGCTTGATTATCCTCATAGATTTTGCCCCATTTGCAAACTTCTATCCTTGCTCAAGGCGGAAGTGCTGGGGTTTTTTTGGTTTTTTTTATTACCGCAACACACTACTCATATATCACAGCCTTTACATCAACAGTGCTCTACTGAGAAATCCTTAATTAATATGGGCAGAGCAGAGGTGTCTGGTTCGAGTCAAAAAGCGCCCCAGAGACAGAAAATATGATGTTAAATGAGGTCTGGACGCAGCGGAGGTTAGCGCTGACCACATTGGCTAAAACAGCTGTTGGTCTGTGCTGTGTTGTGGTTTTAAATAAACACTGTCACACACACATACATATACAGTGCATACATATTTATATACACACACACACACAGAGCCTGCCTGTTCCTGTGTTTTGGTCAGGAGCAGACCGAGCCTCTGTGGTCTGGTGAGGTTCACTAACACACACATGCTCTGTGTTTATGTTGTGCTCAGAGGCCTCCTGTGGTCTGCCTCGGTCTGGCCCGACATAATCTGCAATCGCGGGGCAGCCGTTCCCCTTCCCCCTTCCCCCTTCCCTTCTCAAACTTTTCTTCATCCGTCCCTTTATTATTACTCATCTCTTTCCATCACATTAGTCAAAAACATTTACTCAGCTGTTTAACATCTCATTTTATTCACTCCGAGCTTCAAATATTGATTCTACCCTCAAACTTTGCTCTGTTTATATTTGAGATAAGCACAGTTTTGTTTATGTGCAGGTCACTGGTTCATGATGTGTAGCTGTGCGTGCGTGCGTTCCATCTTTCTTCCTCGAATTTATAACCCTGCCTTGCTCCGACTCGCTTTCTCACCCTGTTAATCTTTCCTCTCCACAATCTCGCCGGCCTCCTAACTCTGTCTGGTGCGTCTCATTTTGCGGCCTATTGTTGGAAGCCAGTGAGTTTATGGGGAGCAGGTCGGTCTGAAAACACAAACGGGGGTCGACGTGGTCGCAGCCGAGCGTAACGGATACAATAACCCCTGCAGCGGAAGCACCCATGTGCTAAATTACTGCCACAAATGTTCTTCCATCAGGCCACGGCAGGACCATCAGAGCCATTCAGCTATCTCAACCCCTGACGCATTTTCTCTTCCCATTACATAATTGCGCCCTGACCAACTCTATCCAGCAGAGTCAAGCTGTAGTTAAAGGTGGGATGAGGTTAAGGAATGGGAGACTGGGACAGTTTGGCTGGAAGTGAACTCTTAAAGAAAGTACATTTGTTGTGTTTTCAGATCAATTTCTTCAGGTCTTGTTTCCATTTAACTAAAACCAACTCAAACTCCTGCAAATAAACTTAAATATCACAGCATTACATGGTAGATCAGATTCAGGACTTTGAAAGTATCTCAACTTAAGTGATTGTTTCCATTACTGATTATTATATGTTGAGTTGAGTCTATGTAAATGGTGGACAATGATTCCCAAAACTGAAGATGACGTCCTCCTCAAGTGTTTTGTTTAATTCACAAGCCATGGATATTCACTTTAATGTTATAAAAGAATAAAGAAAGCAAAAAACATTTCAATCTCAGATGCTGAATGAAAAAAGCTTCACTTTTTCCTCCTAAAGAATTAACTAAAATCAATCCTAAAAAATATCAAAACTATTACTGATTAATTCTAAAGTGTATAACTGCAGCTCTAACTGAGGAACAGCTACCTCTAATACTTTAACCTTCAAAGACCTAAACCCAAAAGTATCTACTGATCTAAAATGGAACTACAAAATAATAATAAGTTTTGAATAATTGAGTAATAACTTTTGATCCATTAACCTTACCAATACATTGAAATAATTCAGATAAAATACAGTTTCTCATATTTTCAGCATCATCATCTGTCTTTTTTGGACTTTCAGTCACTTTTTCTTCAGTTCTCTATGCTTTAATAATAATAATAATAATTTTTTATTTATAAGCGCCTTTCAAGTCACCCAAGGACACTGTACGACAGTAGTTTAAAAAGACAACACATAGAATACAAAAGAAATAAATAATAAAAAAGATTTGCTTTGATAGAATAACCTTTAAATGGACCGTAAGCGTTAAAGAACATCCACATGATCAGTAAAGAAAATACAGGAAAATACCTAATTTTCACTGAAAACTGCAAAATTCACAGGATATTAGCATAAATGCTGATAAATCCCATCAAAAATTTGTTTTATAGGTGCCAAAAGAAAAACCTCTATATCTTTAAACAAACTTGCATATCAGTTTACAGGATCTGGTACGACATGGTTTATTGGTAATGATTATGAACCTACAGGTACACACCAGACTCATGAGAAAGTCGACAACATGAGGTTAACCTGCCATCTGGATGATACAGTACACTTCCGTTGTAGGACCACAGGATGCGAGTGTGTTCTACCCACTAAGCAGTGTGTTTGGGAGAAGAGCGCATTGGCCATTTATCTTTTGTTATTTCGCTCATTTTGTAATCTAAACTGGTTTGCCTTCCTGCCAGGGGACACAACACCTTTTGTTTGCAAAAGCTGGCCTTCCCATTAACTCCTCTGCAAACCCATCCATTCAACCCAATGCATCACTTCAATCGTCTCCATGGACCAACTCGAACCACACCCGTATCACAGCGAATGGAAGAGACATATGACTGCTATTGTCACATATCTTGTGGCCTTTTCACAAAATCTATTTTCAGATGGAGCATTTGAGCCTATTGTTATGAGCTGAAATGAAAGGTTGCATGGAGGAAGGGGGAGGCTGCCTTTACTTCAGCTGCAAAAGGCTGTGCTTGGCACGACAGACAGGTTTATTCACTCGCAGCTCAGATTTCTACGCCGCGTTGATGTTTATTTTGCGTATGTGCACATGTGCAACCATCCATGTATTAACACACTGATAATGAGTGACAGATTTATGGCCTGGTTAAAGTTATGTTGGTCATTGTTATCTGACAATCACTAATCACACAGCCTGGGTGTTTTGTCTGTGGTTAAAACCAAAGACGAGGACACATTTACGTGTATATGTATCTGAAGCCTGTAAAGAGGAAGATAATGACCCCTATGCATTGGGCCATAAACATGCTTTCAGTATGTAGGTACTTTGGATCTGGAAAAAAAAAAAAAAAAAAAAAATGGTGACCAGTGTTGAGTCAGTCACAATTTGTGGCAATGATTGCAAATACACATCTAGTTTTGTGTTAAACAGCTGAATGGACTGCATCTCTTGTCGCACATGATACACACCACTGACACCAAAACAGCCGCCGCCTTAGCACTTTTTACCTCAATCTTCCTGAGCAATGTGAAAAAGCACTGTAAGAGGTGAAACTCACTACAGATGTGGTCATGTTGAAGCTACAGACACATCTTGTGAGTGAGTCCGGAACAGATCGTGGAACTATTTCCATTACAATGACGTCATCACTTTCAGGTGTTTAGTCTTTCTGCTTAAGCATTTTCACTGTCTGATCAGTTCAACAGTTTTCCAGCAAACTGCCACTTTCTTGACTTGCAGAATTAACTCATAACATCATATGTGTATCCAGATAAAAAAAAACAGACTTTTCTCCTCATTCACTGCAGTGCAATATTTTTCAAATAAAGGCCCCCATAACCAGAGGGGGCTTTTTACTCAACCGCTATCAAAAGAAGTCAATTAGTCTGAATGTTTACTACACAAGGGGATAACGTGAACAATAAATCTGGGAAGACAGGTGACAGATTTATAGCGATTAGCAAATAACAAATACTAACACTAATCCTACTTTAGTGCTCTAATTAGCTTCAATGGTGATGCTAATGCTAATGCTGGTGCTCTAAAAGGGAAAGGACACAATTGTTTTGTCAGTACAGGATGAGGAACTGCTCAAAATTACAAGGTCTACACTATTTTCACTCGCTCCAAGCAACTACTCACACCTGAACCTGTAGGACCACAAATACTGCATTAAAAATTATTTACCTTTTGCCAGTAGCCATTCTGAAATTTGTCACAGTGGCACATTTTTTGTTCTGCTTTCTTCAAATATAGCTATAAAACTCAAGTGTAAAGATGATGGCCCAATGCATTCTGTAAATGCAGATTGTTTCTAGCAACATATTACACCTCTAACCAAGCAAGATGAACTGTAACTGAGGAAAGAACAAAGTTAACCTTGGATTAAGAGTACACAGTATGATAGTCAGCTGAAAGAACATAAGACGGAGCAATGTGTTGGTAAAGCAGTCAAATACAGAGCTGCGGAAGCTTTTCACCATGTGGGCAAGCTTCAAGCTCCCAACATGTAATGATATGATTGAAGCCTTTTCCTCTCTGTAGCGGTCATGTGGACAGGGCAGCGTGCCCAGAGCGGGGGCTCTGATCACAGCTGTTCACAGCAGCTCGGCACTGTTTGTAAGCTATCTGTACACAACACTGACAATCATGAAGCTTTGTATACATGTACAGTTGAGGTAGGAGGTTTAGGTACAACCTGGCAATGCCACCAAAAAAATTAACATTGGCTAAAAGCCTTAGCCTTCTTTCTTTACACATAACGTTGATTATTATGGCCAAATGCTTCTGTTTTTGTCTCATATAATCAGTGTATAATCTGTATCATAGTGTTCATTTGTAAGCATTAGTCTTACATTTTTATGACAGTTTTGCAGTACTGGCATTTCTGGTTATGGTGATACAGGATTCACTTTATTGTGAATGGAGATATTTTTCTACCATTCACCTAGTCCTGCATGGCCAGACCTATGTCCATGCTTCCTTAGCACCTTGTCAGTGTTGGAAATAGGTTTCGCTCCTTCCACGTGTCATACTTGTCGTAGATGTGCAAAATGCAACCACAGTTCCTTTGCAGAATGGTGTTGAGGTTAGAAGTTGTTTTAGTAGAACACATAGGTGCATGGGGAAGCACACTGTGGTATTAAAATGACAAGTACAAAAGAGAATGCCACATGAAAAGATATGCTTTGTCAAACACGCCATTTCCAGTATGTAGTTACTGCTCAGAGAGTGTTGTTTTTTCATGTAGTGAGGGGGACTTTCACAATGGTAACAGAAGGAAGGCGAATGCAGATCCTGCAACTTGCCAGGTAGAGTACATCCAAAGAGCAAGACTACGAGTCACCTCTACAAAGACCTTGACTGTTGTCCTCAATGCTGTTTATCCATCCATCCATCCATCCATCCATCCATCCATCCATCCATCCATCCATCCATCCATCCATCCTCTTCCGCTTATCTGGTTCCAGGTCACGAGGGCAGCACCCTAAGCAGCGAAGCCCAGACTTCTATCTCCACGGCCACCTCCTACAGCTCCTCCAAGGGGACACCGAGGTGTTCCCAGACCAGCCAAGAGATATAACCCCTCCACTGTGGGTCTGCCCTAGGGTCTCCTCCTGGTTGGAAATGCCCAAGACATCTCACCAGGGAAGCATCCAGGAAGCATCTTAACCAGATGCCTAAACCACCTCAGCTGGCTGCACCTACATGACCAAACTCCTCATCCTAATCTCTAAGGGCAGGCCCAGCAACCCTGTAGAGGAAACTCATTTCTACCACTCGCATCTGTGATTTTGTTCTTCCAGTCAGTACACATAGCTCACGACAGTAGGTGAAGGTAGGAACATAGATCTTCTTATTAACCGGTTACATAAAAACATGTCTATCTTTGGAAGCCAGTGTAAATCTCCTTCCTGAATGATTCGATGGCTGTGTGGTCTGAACGTGCTTAAAATTGCGTACTACTGTTTGTACAGATGTAAACTTCCACCCTCAGCTGTATGTTCCATCAATAAAACAAGTCAGACGTGATAGCACGCTTGGCAAAATCTAAATGAAGCAGAAGCACATTTCAACAGCAGGTGTCTGTAGAAGCTCTATAAATAGAGGAATAAACTTTTTTAATAAAATGTGTATTGCACAGAGCGTTTCAGTGCATGTTCCACAGTAACTGTCTCTTTATCACTAATATCAACAAGGGAGAAGAAGCTGTGATCAAACGGTGGAGAAACTCAGATATGCAAGTGTCACAGATTCTTTGATGCTTATAATGAGAAAAGGACAGTCTGCAGATGGAGATCTTCTGATTTATTGAGAGAGATAGAAAATGAAAATGTAAAACAGATCTGGCAAGAATGATGAAGCTACAGTAAAGTTAGTAACGACAGAGCTCTCAGATCTACTCGCCTCGACTGTCCCAAAAGATATGGCAGCTGGGAAATGCAAAGCAACGCATCTATTTTTCGGAGATGTAGTCCGTCTGTTCCCTTTCCCAAAAACCTCCCCTGTGTCGTCCTCTAAAAAGCTTATCAGCACCCAGAGATGCCGCTGGCTTTGAGGCTCATTTGGTCTCGCTTCATACTCCACATTAAATGCAATTTATTGAATAATGAATCTCCTCTGCTCCTCAGACCGTGTGAACTCAGTAAATTCACTCTGCTTTCACCCAAAAACAGGCCTTTAAGGTCACTTTCTGATCCTGGATGAAATTCAAATGAAATTTTTTTCTATGTCAAAGAGAGACTAGAGGAAATCAGATGCCTATGTGCAACTTAGGGAAAATATTAGGTGAAATCCAGAGGTCTATCTGTACTCTTACAAGGACGATGAGGAAACAGTAGGACTGCATGGGTGAGTATAGACATGCTACTTAATATGAAGACCAAAAAAAAAAAAAAATACATGAATAAAAACTCCTCTTGCTTATACATTATTCATGTTTTGTAGCTTCTGGGTGTTCCACATGAGTGGCCACGGTTAGTGCTAGTGCCGAGTTTCGGCCAAACAAGATGCTGCTGAGTATGCGGGGAGGGAGATTGTGTGTACGTGCCTGAGTGCGGTGTGTGTTAGCGTGTGGAAAGAGAGGAAGGGATGCCTGAAGGCTTAAAAAGAACATTGACTGAGAAAAGCAGGAAAAGTGAGGATGGAGGGACACACTACTGAATCAGCACTCCTTTGCTAAAGAGAACACACACGGGTATGGCGGCATGCACAGCCATGCACATATACTACATGAGCGGACGCAAAATTTTAACACACACACTATGGTCAGACTAAAGAGTAAACGTTACACATACTTGTGCGGATTTCCGTCTGTCCGGTCGTCGGCTGTAGTGCAAACACTTAGCAGACAGTCAGGCAGAGAGGAAACCCTCCACTACCCCGGTAAAAGACAGAACACACGCTTTCCACCAAGAACTGCTAAAAACACAATAAATATCAGGTATATTCAGACATATTAGTTCATGCTTTCTATAAGCTCCTAAATAAGCCAGCAATCCCAGTAGAGTATAGTGTGTTTATAGATAGCAAGCTATGTAGCTGTGAGCAAATACTCCCAAGTCACCAGATACTCCAGAAACTCCAGACTGGGCCCACGAGCAAATAGAAGTGCTTCCTTTTAGATATGCAGACCCAGACACACACATATACACATCTGTGTTCGAGGAACCTCAGGAGAATATGACCTTTCACCTCGATATATTTGAAATGATACTGAAAACTATTTCACTAGTGCTGCTACTGATTAAATCTGCACCAAAATCCATACGCCTCCAAACACACACTGACTTACAGACCTACAGTATAATGAGAAAGACGGGCCTTCTGCACTTAGTCTGACTCTAATCACTTGGACCTTTTCACCCCGTATGAATTAGCATAGGCAGTAGATTGTGAGGTCCAGCACAAGGCAATGACAATCTACTATAGGTTTACAGACCCTTGTTTACACTTAGCCTGTACTGGATAGCTAGATACTCTAAATGGATTCCATGTGATGATACGAAAACATCCATTCTTTTATTTCATTATGTTGCAAATCACTCTCTTTACATTTGGATGATGCTTTGCATTCTTAAACACAACAACAATTCAGGCATTAGGCAACACAAACAAACATGGAGAGTGAATGTGACACAGAACAGGGTTATTCTGAAAAGGAGGTGGAGGTGAGTGGCTGAAACACTTGGTCCTGAAAGAGGGGCTACTTTCATTGCTTGGTTGTACTTTGGATATGACGAATCTGACAAGAACTCAGAAAACTACAGCACAGTATGGTTGGTTTTGTTTGGCCATGTTCACGATTTTAGGCTTGCATTTATTTTGCTTGCAACTATTATTGAAATTTTAATAGTGATTTCAAGGGGGTAGACATGACAAAACTTCTAAATTCCTTAAAATCAAAGTGCGTCAGATCGGGCACTCGTGAAATTTCTTCCAAAAACACATATTGTTTATTCAATGGGATAGGCTACTCAGTGTTAACAGTATATCTTGGCAATGTACCTATTAAAGCAGAGACACATGACCTGTAGAGCTAATAAACAAACTTCAATATTTCTTTATCACAGCTCATATCATCATAACAATACTGAACAATGTTATCACATTTTGCAGATTTTCCTCCTATCCGGCCTCTAAGAACTTCACATCACATTTTGAGATTCACAGATATTTACAGAGGGAACTCATTTGGCACCGGAAATCTTCAACTGATGGCCACTTAGTACCAGCGACAAAGAAGTTAATGTTTTAGGAAGTGGGCTTAAAGATAGCTAGATAACTCCCATTGGTCGTTTCCAAATGAACCCAGACATAGAATTTCTTCCGTCGGCTCAGTGTTATTTTATTTTTTTTTTCGGTTTAAAAGTCACACAACAAGACGCATCCAGAATAAAAAGCCTACCACGAGATTCCACATATTGCATGCCGAGGCTGAATCTAAACCTTAACCTGCTCCCCTCACCTGTCTCACTTCAGAGTTGTGTCTAGCAAGTGAGCTGCGAAGGCAAACAAGAAGCCGACACTTTGAAAACAAAGTGCTGTCGTGTCATAACTTTCTGGGGAAATAAACACTTCAATTCACCCCCACAAAGAAAATACACCCTGTCGAGTTGCTAAACAAAGCACGATGCTCTGCTGCTCTTTCTGCTACACGTCTTCCCTCCTCTTTACTCCCCTCCTCCCACCTCTCGTCTCTACCTTCCTGCTGCCTTTACCTCAGAGCCTCAGATTCTCGATGGGATCAGTGCCTTTTCATACACAGGCTGTGTCGTCGTCTCTTCCCCTGCTTGGCTTTGATGACAAGGATGCGGTTGGATAGACACCACCAGTCAGGGTGCAGCAGGGTAAAAATTAAGCCACCGAAAAAAGAAAACTCATTCGGGGGAAAAACAAGAGGACCACAAAACAGAAAGAAGTCAGCAAAATATCAGCTTAGAGTACAGGTGTCAAATATGTGACCCGGGGGCCAAATTCGGCCCGGCAAAGGGTACAATCCGGCCCGTGGAATGAATTTGTGAAATGCAAAAATTATACTGAAGATATTAACAATCAATGGTGTCAAAATCATTCGAATTCAGGTTCCACATACAGACCAATTAGATTTCAAGTGGGTCAGACCAGTAAAATACCATCATAATATCCTTCAAATAATGACAGCCACAAATGTTATTGTTTTGGTGTAAAAAAAGTAAAATTACATGAAAATGTTTACATTAACAAATGTGAATAACCTGAACAAATATGAACAACCTGAAATGTCTTAAGAGAAGTAAATGCAATTTTACCAATATTCTGCCTGTTAATAAATGTTGTGTGTAATTACAATGTGAGTTGTAATGCACATGTGTAAATGATAAACTGATAAACTGAAGCAGAATATTGTTAAAATTGTACTTGTTTTTCTTAAATCATTTCAAGTTGTTCATTTTATTCAGATTTTTAAGGAAACTTTGTAGATGTAAACATCATCATAATATAATTTTACTTTTTTCACTGTTATCATTTAAGTGGTCTGGCCGACTTGAGATCATATTGGGAAGAATGTGGCCCCTGAACTAAAATGACTTGGATGACCCTGGGTTAGAGTATGGATCTGACCGGATGGATTTGCAAGATATGTCAGTGAAAATGCCACCAAATCTGTGATTTTTTGAGAATGAGTCATTAAAAAAATAAATGAATAAATAAAAAATTTAGAAAAAAAACCCTGTAAAATCAATCCCTCAACAATGGCATGGTATTAAACAGCCACTAAAATAAATTCCGAGAAGTTTTCTTTTCATGAGACTTTCTGCTTTTTCACTTCCTTGGCTGAGGGGGTGTGAGACAGTAGGATGACTTTAGAATAGATGAGAAGGGGGAGGAAGAGGAGGAGGCAGGAAGAAACGGTGGAGAAAGACAACGAGGGTGGGTGTTCATTTAGAATATCCAGCATTACCATCAGCAGCTGCACTTTGTCCAGCATAGTCTCCTAAAAACAAGCATGCATTCCTTCACTTTATCTGAAAAGGAGGCCCCTTGAAGCTCATGAATAAACACCACGCAAACAGCACAACACAACACCGCCAAACAAACGGCCAGGGGAATGAGGGAAAAAGCCGCCATAAACCGAAATGAATCTTTGCTTCCTCTCTTTGGTCAATCATACACCCACACTCTGGGCATGCTGAGACTCTCCTTGGTGAGACCAGATGCCTTCCTCCCTTGTAACCAACACCCCCCCCTCCCCTTCTACCTCCGTCTCCTTCCCAGTTAGTTTTGGCTTAGCCGCTGATCCGTGAAGTGTCATGGAATCTGCCAAACTGGGGTCCGGTTGCCGATGGTTGGCATTACATGTGCGGGCGTTGCTGCCAGTTGTCGTCCAGATTTTAAAAAACAAAAGTTAGGGATTAAGACACGATGACTTGCAGGAAAATCAGATCTCGGTGTTTTTAGGCTGAATAAACAATACATCTCAGTATTTTCTACAAAGTAGGCTGACACCACATGAAATTTCACAAGGTCGTTAACTGCAATTCATTTCAAAGGGTTGGAGGACCCATGTAAATCTGATATTTTACGGAAAGTGCTGCGTCACAGATATTTTCTGAGCTCTAGAAGTGTTGATTTCCGCTTTAACCTGCAGAAGTTTGTGTAATGTGTGTTCCTGCCGCTCCAGAAACAAAGTAATCAAAGTCAGATATTAAACAAGTTCAGACCACCTCGATACATTGACTCATCCACTGACGTCAAACCATGCCGTAATCCTGGTTTTGCACAGATGTTTAGCTGAAGCAATGGAGCAAAACACAACGCTAAATGTTCTTCTGTAAATGAAATATGTCAAAATATCTTCATCTTACTCTGAAACTGTGGCAGCCTGTAGTTAAAGAAGGGAGGATGCAGACACTGACTTTATGGAAGAAAAAGATTCTGTAACGCAACGGCAAGCTACAGTATTGCTATATAAATGACATTCTCATTTTTATATCTTGCAAAAAATACCAACAAACTGCTTAGCCCTTGAAGGAATGAGATGAGTGAAACATGAGGGAGTAAAAGGGACCATATGGGGAGGCTGCGATGTCAACAAGGCACAAGTATTCTCTCTGGAAAGAGAGCAAACTTTAGCACAATAGGACCCCTTTGGAGCGCCTGGGGGCAGCCCCAACTTTTACACCCCAAGAGTGGAAGTCAAACTGAGCCATAAAGCATGATGAACCAGACGGGGAAAGGAGCCCCTCCATCAGCCTGCCAGGCGGCCAGATCTGCTCCAACAAAACCCTCTTTCTCTCCTTGAAGCCTTGGGCCCTTAAACATTGAGCCATGCACACATTCTTCAGTGACATAATGCTTTTTTAAGCTATTGCCCTCTTCAACTCCCCCACCCCCTCCCTCCCTTCTTCCCCTTCCCCTCCTCGGATTTCTCCCTTTTGCCAATTACTATTTGAATATGAATACCAGCAGAGAGGTTAAGTGTTTGTTTTCGCCCTCGTGGTGGTGAGAAGTGAAGGAGGGAGGTCAGTGCGCGAGCTGACGTCAACAATGTGCCGTCTCATTGATGTGCCGTCAGTAGGTGTTTGCTGAACAGCCTCTTGGGGCCATAAAACCTGCCATTCTGCGGGGCCATAAAAACTTTGCCAACCCGTCCCCCCCACACCCCTTCTTCCCATGTGGAACTGCTGCAACGCCCCAGGGGAGACATGGAGCTCACAGGAGGTGAGACCGGCAACAAATGCTGACAATGCTGATCGGCAGCATTCTAATCAGTATGTATTTGTGTTCTTATTGAGGTCTGTATGTGCGCCCCAGTTGACTTCCGAGTATGCAAAAGTTCACAGCGGCCACAGTGGATAATATAGGCCATAATTTCTGCCCACTGCCCTGCATTGATGAGATAACTGTGGTCAGGTGCTCCACAGCCTGGAGAGTCATTCAGGAAGAGGGACAAATCCCTGTGAGCGCCAGGACCTCGGGCAATCTCCTACCAAACCCACCCACCGCTCCTAACACCCCCCACCCAAACACTCACACCCTGACCTCTCATGCACAATACTCACAACAGTCCACTGTTTAGCACTGAAAAGATAACAAGCATGCAACTACAGCGTGATTTACTCGGTGAAACCTGTCATCTAGGCCAGTCACATGAGCAACTGGGAGGGATGACAATCACATCAATCACAGTAGTAGACTAAAAACAAATACTGTTTGTCGAGAACACATCCGAATCTGCCGTAACATCATATTTTGGAGGCAAGTAATGCGCTTTTGACTCCAGTTGTCTTATAGCTTTAGTTAGCGGTTACCAACAATTTACACAATGGATGACATACATGTCAGCAAACGCTAAAACATTAAACCACTCTGGTCTTCTGGTATCTTATAAAAAGTTAACAGCATCACCATAATAGTCAGTTAATATTAAAAAAAAACCTTCATATCATCCTATATTTTTGTTTTTTCTTCTTTCATCTCCCTGGCATTCTCTCCCACAAGACATTGGGACCATAGTCTTCTTCCTCCAAACCAGTGCCAAACATCCCATAATCCTGCTCTTCTCTTGTATATAACTCTGTATATTATGTGTATGTTATTATTATATTGTTTTACTGACTTGTTCTGATCCTCTGTATGGAGTGGAGTGTTTGGGGGTGCTTTTAAATAAAATGTGTTACTATTAGCATCATTATTAGGTGACCATCCTTAACATTCATCTGCTGTCATTGTTTATAAAACTGGATATAAAGTAGGTAAAACCAGCCCCGCCTCAATCTGCTCCAGCTGGAAGATGCTCCGACAACACTGATACTTCACTATTAATAATCTAATGATGCCATATTCAATAACTAAAGCTACTACGCACACATTCGTACCTTTATTTCATCACATTAGAAGGATTTTTCTGCATTTATGTGGACGTTAAAGGAGTACATTATCAAGTATATCAACACTTAATGGACCTGAAAATATTTTCCACTGTGCACAATGTATGACACAGGCTGGAAGTTCAACAGTCACAATGTTATTTGCGATACTTAGCAAAAATTTCTCGCAAATCATCTGGCACTAATATCACATTTTTACTGTGGTGAATTACTGGCTGTAAATATAGTGTGACACAAGAGAAGAACATGTTCTTACTGTTACTTTGATACTCAAAAGGTAAAGCAACAAAAACCGCAAGGCCCATGGCAACACACTCCAGCAGCTAAATGTGGGAAAAGTTGAGAGAGAATGCGCCCCCCTGTCACAGCATGCCCCACACCACAAAGAGAGAAGAAGACGTGAGGGGTTTTTATAAACTCTACTACCGTTTCTCTGATGAGAAAATAAAAAAAAGACATATGTCACAACTCGCAGCTCGTCGTCTTCTCCAATCGTGCAGGCGGCGGCCATAGATTTGTTGTACCTACTCAGTAGAGAATTTAATGAGAAGCCAATCACACGTCCGTCCTGATCATCACTTTTTATCTCAGCCAGTCACATACCTGTCGACTTTAATTGAGTTCACTAGTACCCAATCAGCTTCTTTGTCTCCTTCTCATTGTCTTTCTGTTCTGCACTGCCAGAGCCTTTCAAAGCGGCCCAACTACTCACTTTCCTGTCTGCCGGCAAACTTTCTACACCAACATATCAACGCTGAGGATGAGAGGGAATCAGAGACAGACGGAAAGAAAGGGGAACAACTTTAACTACTAAGACTGCCATTAATTCAGACTTCTTAAACATTTCCTGACAGTCATTGGAAAGGAGGACATTTTAATTTTGATGCCTTGTTATTCCTCAGTCTTTCAATTACTGTTACCATGAAGTAACACAGGCAATTGTTTTTTCCCTTTAGAGTGGAAGTAAGCTGCTTTTAATAGAGGAAATGATTCCAGGGGCCAGCCCACTGCTGTGTTAATACCCTCATCGATTTTCATTTGGGGGGAACCCTCCTAGCTGATCAATCTCCCTCGACCAAGTAGCCGGCAGCTGGCCTGGGAGGGGTGAGGATGAGGATGAGAATGCTCCACTTGCGCTTCACTGTCTGATCCGGTGTGTGTGTGTTTGTGCAAGTCTAGTTCATGTCCAACCCCCAATTCTTCCTGTGTCTTTCACCCCC
>JAPQRQ010000003.1:25068548-25091461 GCA_037367365.1 Apogon talboti | reverse complement strand
GAGATTCCCTGAATGAAAAGTGCATTACAAATAAAATTTATTATTATTATTATTATTATTATTATTATTATTATTATTATTATTATTATTATTATTATTATTATATTTCACTACATCTCAGAGACAGATTGCGTACTTTTTACGACTCTACTACATTTATTCTATAGGTTTAGTTACTTTTTAGATCAGAGTTTTCTTCTCTTACCAATGATCACCATGTGTCTGCTAATATGCTGATGTTGGAAATGAACCTTCAAAACCGTCTTGAATTAACTGGAAAATTGGTCACAAAGAGGGTTATTCTGAAATTGCAAAAAGATGACCATTAACATGCACTACATTAGAAACACATGACAGTCTTATAGAATATGATGCATTTCTGCATGGATTAAACAGTATATAAAGTAACGGCAGTGAAATGCAACATACACACTCATTCAGAAAATCACTGGATCATTTTCCTGACTACTTTTGCTTTTCACTCTAACTGCTTTTTGTCAGTAATACTTTTACAAAGATTTTAGATGCTGAAATGTAACTTAGATCTGAGTAGTTCTTTCAACACTGGCTAAATTGGATTGTGTTAACTAGGTAGTATTGTCCAGTGGGAACAAAACGCTTGTTGCATATTTTTAATATATTATGAGTTACTTTGATTAATTGCAAATTATAGAGAAAGAGCAGCTTAAAGTATAAGTTAATGATGTTTCTGTGTTCCTTTAATAAAATCATGGAAGGTCACGATGCAGAATGGTGTCTGTGCAGTTTGAAGTTTATTTGAAGGTTGTTTTTCTTTCAAAGGGAAAATGCATATTAATAAACACAATATGTGCCAATACGCAAGATAATAGCCAAGGCTAATGTTTACTCATGCAACAGATGAGTAAAACACATTAAAAATTTTTGCTACATTGTACACACACACACACACACACACACACACGTATTTTCAGAGTGCCAGGTTACTTTATATGAGATGATGATGGGTTTAACTGTCGCCAGTCAAACAGGAGTCTCACATTTTTCTGCTGAAAGGTCAAGGTTTCCTAACAACTGTCTGAGTTCATATAGTGACCACTGAATGTTTTTAAATCAGGAATATTTAATTTTCATCACTGTGGTAAGAAAACAATAAAATGTGTTTTTCTAGGAAAGACAGAAAACAAGTAAAACAGGAAAAGAACAGTATTCATTATTGTTTTTAGAGTTTCAAAATGTGGACGTGGGAGGGATGTCGTTTTAACAGTTTTTAATAAGATCATTGACTTTTTTTTGTTTGTTTAGAGGAAAATTATGGGACATAAGCTACGCAAAGTATTTGCATTAGAGTGTAGTGTTGACCACTTCATCCTGAAAGCCCGTCTCAACTGTTTTGGAACATTCTGAAGCTGTGTGGTTTCTTCATGATGGTGCCTGAATGTCATTACAGTGAATCAAGCCTCACTCCACTCCCTTATCTTTCCTTGTATTCATTTTTAGTATTTCCACACCAGAAAAGTCCCCTTCTCTATCACCTCAGTCTTTTTTTCTGTATGAGACTATAACAGATCTGGGATATTAGAAGATGAGAACACATGACCAGCTGTGAAACCTCACAAGGAGGAAAAAGTGCTGTGTGAAATGTACATCTTTAATTTGCCAAAATTCAACTGTGGACTTGAAATAGAGAAGTGCGTTACCTTTTCCAATCAGATGAAACAGACTCTGTCCTTTCCTACATGTTAGGTTCTGTTGTCAACATCAGACCAATACTCCCAAATTAACACATAAAGACCCAGTGCTACTTTTTTTCCCAAATGATTTTCTTCTCTGTATTTAACATCTATTAAGTGATTTATAACCATTTATTAACTAACTAATCCTCTGTATTTTAAATTTGTCCATGTATTTGCCAATATTTAATGTTCTGATCATGTAGATGTTCAGAAAAGCTCAGATTAAAGTTAATTAACTGAACATAAAATAAGTGTCTCCATCCATTGTCATTGATCCAACTCCATGGGTTTTTAAGGTGAGTCAATGTTGTAGAAGATGATGGCGTTTCCACGGTAACTACAGAGCCTCTGAACGTCCAAATGGGTCATATCTGATGACCATAAAAAGACGATAAACTGTATTTGACAACAATTATTTACATGTATTGATAGGATTAGTAGATTTGGTCGATGGTGGTTGTACGGGTCTGTATGGGTAAGATGAAATGCTTGTGCATATTCCTGTAAATGCACATGCATATGCAAATGGATTCATCGACTTTGACATGTAGGACTTTTAGAAAATTGAAAAGGTCCTGAAGATAATGCACATCGTTTTGACCTAGAAACTCATTTTGCCAATTAAATGAGTTTTTTCAATTACCTCTGCCAAAACGTCTGTCTGTCTGTTGGTCAGCCAGCAGAACTGGCAAAATCTACTTCCCCAATTTTCAATAAAACTTTGTCATAGGGCAGTCCGTGAGCCCATTAGGGTTTGGACCGGATCCACTAACACCAACCCCCCCCTGGATGTTGCAGGGCCAAGTCGCAGCCGTGTGAAATGGCCCGTGTCAGCTTGACTTAAGCGAGCTGATGCATCACCTTCAACTCATCTTGTCGCCAGTGGCTGGTTTTAGAACGCAGTATTGTTTAGTAGTGTATGTTTTTCCTCAGAATTTATGGGGCGTAGGTCACCTGTGGCAAAGAAGCATAGCGTTATTATCAGCTGTTTCCCTGGTGAGCTCTGTCTCAATAGTGGCTCAGTGGGTACGAGATGAACAACACCATTCTTACTTAACCCTCTCATTTTTTTAATGTTTTCACCACTTCGTTGGTTCTCAAAATGCAAATTTAGCAGAAATTATTTAAAGCCACAGAAAAGCATGACATTCTGGCAGTTATTAGGATGGAAATAACACACTATTTTGTCTACTTGGGATGAATGTGCACACATGGTTGCAAGTTCCAACCTGTTCCACTGTGAATATTTAGTCTGAACTGGGCTTAATTTAGCACTAAGACCTGTGTTACCATGGTAAAAGTCATTTACACTAATCAATGGTAACAAGTGACATTGATTTGTAGTTTAATACTATCATGGAGGACTGGTGTGTGCTCTCTGACTGATACTGTAGTTTGTTTTATTAGTTCTATTTGCTCTGACTCTCGGATTGTTTTCATCCAAAGAGCTGGATTACCTGTAGCTTTGAGTTCACCTGGCACTGATAAACCGCGTGTAAATCACTTCCTCTCATAACGGCCGGCAGCCATGATAAAGACTTGCAAATTCAGGCCATGGTAAACAAATACCCACGACTGGAAAGTAATCTGTGGGTTCACGGAGTTTCAGGCAAGAGGAAGACAAAACAGCCTTTGAGAGTCTTCAGGCTGCTGCTGATTAGTTGCTGATAAACTCCTCTCTGGGTGATGTAACAAGCTGGGCTCCTGGAATGACAAAGGGCATGTGTGTGTGTGTGTGTGTGTGTGCGTGTGTATGTGTGTGTGCGCGCTTTGGCCAGAAATACTGTATCTCAGAGGTGCAGTGTGTTTGGTCCATGCACCTGGCTTGTGCTTGGACTGCACTGTTGTGTATATGTGTGGATGGAGTGTGATAACAAGTCACAAATCCAATTGAGTTTACTCTTTAAAGGCCTGTGAAGTCCCCCCTAAAACCTGAGAATAGACTTCCACTGATGTAGTGTGCAATCTCGCCTACATGGTCTCACAGGGGGTGTGCTTTTCCATTCCAACAATACTGCCTTTATTTGGAGGAATCATAAAATAGCACAGGATTTTCAAGTATTCATGTCCAATTTTTCGTCTTGTCACCTGCGCTGTTATTTCTGAGTGTTTATTTGTGCGAACTTCGCGAGGGGTACAAGTTGAGAGCCATGGAAATATAAGCATATTATGATGAATCGCTGGTCAAAACAATCTCTTAACCTAAGGCAATGAATTAATTTCACAAAGTCGTCTCTTTTTCAGAACTGGCAACAGGCAATGTTGCGATGACAAACAGACCAGAAGTTTTTCTAAAAGAGCAATGTGACTGATGTAGCTGTGGCAAGTGAGTGGGAGTCATTGTGGACTTTCTGCTCTCAGACTGCAAACCTCGCAGATTGCTTGAGGCTACTGAATGCTAAATGCTGTAGCCTTGGCTATCCGCTCAAAGTGCTGTTCATTCTATGAGTAGCGTGCCTAGTGATCTAGACCCATTCTTTATTTATTTAAAGTGACCTTTCGCCTCCCAAGTCGAGATCGCTTTGGGCGAACCGAGCTGGGTTTAAATGTTCAGGGGTGTGGGAGGAAGGCCATCATTTGTTGCCAGGGCTGTGAGTGAACTGCGTTGAAACTCTACAATTTTAACCCCAGAATTCTTCAGGGAAGCGCGGGCTGGCAGGCAGCAGCAAATGAAGCGTTTCAGGTTAGATGTGGTGATAGGTTTTTGTCCTCATTAAAATAGAAATCCCTGCCACTGCTTCCTCATTTGTATTCCGCCGCAATTCATTCGAGGTGGATTTTGATTTTGGGGGATTTGGATGGTGTAAGGCCACTGAAGCCAGCAGGAAAAGAATGCATCTCGTAGCTTCGCCTTACGCAAAGACCCGAAAGAGCAACTTTACATACTTTATACTAAGTCACTTTCCAGCTTTGTGATTAAAGACAAAACCTCTGTCTTAGCATTCTAAAATGAAAGCATTCCTTCATACAAAAAAACTCCAAAGTAGATCCCCTGAAACACCTATTCTTAAGCACACTTGCGGCTGAATACGCCAATCACTTGAAACATCGAGCCCACTTCAGGGAACTGAAACTTAATGAGTGTCAGTATCATTAAATCTACGGCTGTGATATTAAATCAGTATCATTCAAAAGAGCTCATGCTGATATCATTTCTTCAGAAAGTGCTGATGCTGCTGTGGGACCTGCCGGCTACAGTACGATAGGATTTTGCATCCATTCAGAGATTCACTAATTCCCTCAGGGACTATACTGCATAGTAATCCACTTAATTTACAATTACCCATGCAAGCCATACTTGTACAGAATGATAAATGCACTCACGTAATCCCACCGATAGACCTGGTGAGTGGGGAAATTAGACCATATACACTATATATATATATATGGTCTTGTTTGCAATTTTCAATGTTGACAGCACACTTCCGCACATATACTGCACATGAACCAGTATACGCATGCCAATACACCCACATGCATATATGCTGCACATACCGTATGCATCTCCACCCTGCACACTGTATGATAACCCTCGCCATCTTTGAGGAGATGCAGCGGTAAAGCCTGCCTGTGCTGGATGAATGTTAATGTTTTAACTCCCCTGCCAAAGATCAGAGCAGTGCCTCCCTGGCTCAGGCCTTTAAACTCTAACCCAGTTTTCACTGTACCGTCCTCTGTCCTTGTCAGGTCGACGCTGCTGGCCGCCGGCTAGTATTACTGAAGGATTTATTTATGTGAGAATTATAAGATAGTTGGATACACGGTATTCTGCACTTACCTAAATCTGTGGATTAAAAAACACTGTCTCCTCTCTTTTTTTTTAAATATATGATCTTTGTGGATTCCAATTCAGTTCGGCTTTTTCAAGGCAAATCAATCTTACATCTCATTTTCTGACTTGCTGTTCCAAGGCTTCAGTCTGATTTGGTTCTCTTGCTCTCGCTATTCTCTCACTTTACCTTCCCTCACATGCATGATTGGGCCTTATTTCAGTTTCAATTCAAAGATACGCAAATCAATCTCTTTCTTTCACTTTTTAATCACTGTTTCTTGCTCTTTTTCTTGTTCCTTTTTCTCTTTGACTTAGCCTCTCTGACCCTTTGAATTAGTCACTCACAGTCTTTATACCTCTTTCCTTTCTCTGCTTTGATTCACACATTTTAATTGCCTATTTCCCCATCTCGGGAATTAATGAAATCTTCATTCATAGTGAGATGTTTTTATGATTTAGAGACTGGAGAGAGGAACACAGACACTGACAGACAGAAAGCTAAAAAAAAAAAAAAAATTACATTTCGGTTTTTGCTAAGAACAACAAATGTTGACAGCAGTGATTACCCTTTTGCCAAATGGCTCAATCGCTTCTTACTAATGTGAAATAAATCGCAAAAATCACCCTCAACGACAGCAAACGAGAAACACATTCTTCTCCCTCTGTTCTCATATCATTTTCTGTCCAAAGCCTTTGAGAGAGACGCTGTGATGGAAACGCAGCAGATCAAAGTCTTTTCCCTCAGCCTTTCTCACAGCGCTCCTTATGCAGGGAGCGACAGATGTGGCTGATGAGTTGACGGCGGAGAAAACGACGCAGGGAAAAAGGTTAGAATGACATGTGAGGACATGTTATGACTGCTGCCTTGACTTGACAGCGCAGGGTTAATTATGGATGGCCTCCGCTGTTGGCGCAGACTCAACACCGTGTCTGGGAGTCGGCCGAGGCCAAGCTGCCTTCTGGCTATGTGCATTAGGCCTTCTTATGTTTTATTACTGCGAGAGGTTTCATTGGAGAGGCAGAGTTCCAGTTTTGGGTTGGAAATGAGCTTTCTGACATGAGAAGTCAACAACGGTTTCATCTGATGTTTTACTCACAGGATATTAGAAAAGCACGTCCTCCACCACCAGCACCACGGAGCCACTGTAACGCCTTCAACCGGCCAAACCTGAACACAGGAGTCTGGAAGAGAAACATAGTAATATCCATCCTCTGCCAGTAATAAGATGGAAATCTAATCATGTTCTAAACGGAATAATTCAACAATTTTGGAGACAGGTGTATTTCCTCGCCGTCCAAGAATCTGATGAGAAGGTGGATTTTGATCTGTGTTTATTACAAGTGTTCAGAATGAAATGTAACATGCTACAGATTACAAGTGATTATGTCTAAATGGAATAATAATCATATTTATATTCAAATTTCACACCAGTGCGCAATTTTGGCAACTAAAACCACCAACAAATGGCCGCTGTGTATCCACAGACTGTATCACTCGCTGAATAAAGTATTATGGTCATTGTTTTCACACGTCTGTATTATGGTGTTGTGGTTTCAAACTAAAACTCCTATCTGGTTGTTTTAACAGTCGGTCAAAATAACACTGTCTTATCATCATCACGGGATGCATCAGCTGATAGTTTACATTATAGCTCTGTTAGCTTAGCTCTGTTTTTAGACAGAAAACAGCCACAGTAAAACCATAAATCACCTCTGTTTTCTGTACTGTTTGTGTTGTTAATAACTGCACTAAACATCTGTTTGGAATCTAACAAACAACATCAGACCTTTCACAGTTTAGTCTGAACTGTGGGTCAACAAACAGTGAACTTAGCAAAGATAATAACATCACATAATAACTTCATACCTTCATAAACCTTATAATCAACTCACCTGTGTGGAAGAAATGCTGTGATGTCAGCATTTAACTCCATTCTTCTCATTTACAGCTGTGTCCAGTGGAGAAAACAAAACTTTATTTGACTCTAAAAGTTGTTTCTTAGCAGTTCTCATCCCATCGCATCACTTTCAGACACTTTAGTCAAAGGCTTCATGGTGTCAGTTTTTTTCACCATGGGGCACCGGCAGAGTAACTCACTACTCCCTCTAGTGGCCACATAAATCCTTTCACCTGTCGGGGTGGATTTACTTGTATGTCTCTACAATGCAATACATCAGTGTCTTTGGCACAATTTCAGAGTTCTTTACTTTCAATACTGTAATGATAATTTTAGGTCATGTTCTAATATATAAAAGCATAAATGCTATATACAGCCTCTTTACATAAAAGTACTAATCCACCACTCTAAAACTTCTGCATATTCCAGAAAGTATTTAAAGTATCAGTAAAATGTCCATAAAAAAATAAAGTTAGTCATTGAGGAAAAAAAATAATCTGAACATTGTTTTTGGTTGAATATTATGTATTCTTTAAGATCATCAAATGCTTGTAACAGTGCTGTCCCTTGAGAACCAAGTGTCTTTAAAAAGTAAACTTCCCATGAACTCAGGAAAAACAACCCTGTCTTGAGCGTTGTGACAATGCATTTCTCAGGTAATCCGAGAGGCTTTTAAAGAGTTTGAGCATAAGTAGGAGGAGGGTTTTAAACTAAATCCATGAAGGAACACTGCATCCTTCAGTTTATCACAAATATTTGGAGATACATGGAGTTTGTTTACCTGACCATAAAAGTACGAAAACTGGGAGTAATCGGATAATTGTAACAATCAGATCTAACACATTTACATGCACTTAAGAAATGCGATAATTGAAAAACCCTGGTTTAGATGCTCCACTCCATTATTGGATTTCTTTCGGAGTACGTAGTGATGGTAGACTAAACCTCCTGTTGTCTTCTGATCGTTTGACTACACTTCTGTTCTCTATGATTTTAATTGTGTTTACACATGTGCATAGGTAAAAAACCAAAATAAATCAGATTAACCTGTTTACATGCAGGAAGACTTTGGGGAGAAATACAAGTGTGTTAATCTGATTTCTCACAATCAGATTACTGTCATTATCTGACAAAGCATATCAGATTATTCCGTTTACATGCAGGTCACTTGAATAATCTGATAACTCCAGAAATCAGATAATGATCCGTGTGCATGTATACAGGCTCATGGTTTTCACAGGGAAATAAAGGAATGAAACACTGTAATGCATGAAACAAATAAATGTGAAGTAAATGGCGCATTTGGAGTAAAAGTATAATTCTGTAGAAACTACAAATGTTCACAAAAAAGTACAAATACCTCAAATGTGTATGTACTGTATATAGTTACATTCAACCACTGCCTGAGCTGACTTTGAACATCTGGAAACACTCCTTGCAGGCAGAGATGCTGCAGAGACGTGCTTGGACTGTTGTTCACGAAGAAAGAGCTTTAACACTCCCTCTAAAGGAACAGATTTTTGTGTATGAACCAGGAGAGACAACTGAAATGGACAGTTGAAATTGGGGTTATCATTTATCTCACAAAACCATCTACTGATCTAAACTGTTTAATACCTGTTGATCCACTAATCCTATCAATACATGTAAATAATTGGTGTAAAATACAGTTTGTCGTCTTTTCATGGTCATCAGATATGACCCATTTGGACATTCAGAGGCTGCGTAGTTACCGTGGAAACACCGTCATCCTCTACAACATTGATTCACCAGTTAAACCCATGGAGTTGGATCAATGACAGTGGATGGAGGTGCTTAATTTATGTTCAGTTAATGATATATTTTGCTGAAAAAGTCACTTTTTCTTCTGTTTTTTCTTTTTCTGATATAATATCTATCAACTGTAATCTGAGCTGTTATGAACATGTACATGATTAATAGTTAAAATATAGGAAAATACCTGAATTTCACTGAAAAAAACACAAAATACAGAGGATAATATTGTCATAAATGGTGATAAATAACTTTAAATAGAGATAATAAAAAATAATTTGGGAACTGCCAGAAACATAGCACTGGGTTTTTATGAGTTAAATAAGTAGTTAAATAATAGTAGTAAGCACAACTATTCTCTTGTATTCTTTATCTCATTCCATGCATTCCTCCATGTACCTGCAATTTGTTCAGCCATTCATAGACTCAACCAGACACTGCTGGCATTCTCGCTGTGTAACATTGATTATTTAAATGATGTTTGGATGCTGTGAGTGGTAAATGCACCCCTGAAAGATCTGCTGTGTTTTAACATAATGGTTGAGACACTGCAGATTCATACACATTTGATTGTCCAGAGTCTGTAATAAACTCGGTCAGGTTAATACACACCTAGAAGCTGTTCTGCCCTTTATAGTTCACGCATAGAAATACTCTGAAATTCATAATTTCAACCTTAGTGTGTTATTGGAGGACATAACAAGACTTTAATACTTTTGTGAAATTTTTCAAAAATATTTATTGTCATGTAGAAAATCAAGGTCAGTGAAGTTACCATATTTGGTTCCTTGCCCGTAAGTGGCAAAAAAAAAAAAAGTATATGTATATAAAAAAAATACAAGAAAAACACATGTATGGTGAAAGGAACACGTATTTTAGAACATTAGAACATGACTTTTAGAACATTAGACCAACATATGTGCTGTCCACATCCACATTATCCCTGTGAACATCATTACTTACATTCGTACCATTACTTCATGGTACCTAACAAAGCAGGTACACTCACTGTCCATGCAGAGGTGGACCTTACAGACCCCGTAGACCACATTGGACCTGAGATTGTCCACTCACTGTCCTCACTGTAACTGTTGCTGTCACTGTCATGTGATGTATGCGGAAATTACCAAAAATAGTCACTTGCCCGATAAAGGCTTAAAAAAAAAGACATTGTTTTATTAGAGGGCTCTAGTTCAGAATAAAATGGAACAAAAGCCTGAAACACTGAAGTCAATTTACTGTCCTGACCTGGCACCGGAAGAAAGTTGCTCAAGCCAGAAAAGTACAGGAGTTGTCTCTATTGTCTACAGTCTGGGAAGTAATTTGCCTGCTGTGCCTATGTTTAGGCAAATGGGGGGGATAGTTTTTGCTTCGTCATGGGGAATGCGATGATTCATGCTAAAAGAAGCCTAACATCTGGCCTCATTAATCATTTCTTTTCAAGTCTAGGTTTTCGGGGAATACTTTTTTCTTTTCATCACATTCTGTCTCTCTCAGTCCCCCCCCCCCATCTGTGCTGCTTGTCATCTGTTGACATTCTGGCATGCCTCATCACCCATATCACTCCTCCCCCCTCATTTGCTCTCTAATTTGTTTAGATGGCACAAGAATGAGAGCGATGAGAATGAAAGTGACAAAGGTGCTGCTGGAGGAAGGAAAGGGAAGAAGCGAAAGGAAAAGTAGCTGAGGTGTAAATCATGTTGGATGGAACCGGTTCGCATGCTGTTTAACAGTTAGGGAGTTCCTCATTACTCACCGAGCACTGAGTGAATGCGGTGACACTTCCACATTAATGCCACATGCTACATCGCCTAGGGGCTAACCAACACAGTGATAAGAACAACATTTTCCATTCACTGTGATGACAAAGATTGCACAAGCCACCCGTCAAGCACTTACAGAAAGTGTTACTTTCTGAAAAACAGGTTCTCATGGCCGGGGCTGTGATAACTGGCATGTTTATTTCTCTTTATTGGGGGGCCTGCTGCTCATATTGTTGACACAGGCAGACTTACTGTGTGTTATATTATCAGTATTAACTCTATTTCAAAGAGTAAAGTGCTGATTATAGCAGGGTAAAAATGAAATGGAATTGTAGTATAATTTATTATCAAGCTGTTTGTTGAAAAAACACATTTCTGACAAAAATAATGCAAAATCTGTTCTTTACAAGTGACAGCAAATTAAATGTCACTGACTAGTTTTCGCTAAAAATGCCACAACAATGTCATAATGCATTTCCAAAGAGCCACTATAATTACAAATCAGAAACCACAAAATATTCAGATTTTTTTTTTTTTTTTTACGGGGTATTTTTTTTTGTCAGTTTTCATCATCAAAAAGGAGGAAAAATTGCTCATAACACTTAAACACAGCAGGTCTTCGGCCTTTCACTGTCGTCAACATGAAATCAAACATTGGATCTGACACAAACAGATTTACAGCACGGGTGAGTTCTGTCTAAACCCATTAAACCGGACTGAGAGTCAACAAAGCTGGAGTGGACATCTGATCAAGAAATAAGACCTGACGAAGTATTTTTGACGTTTCTCATTCCTGGAGCATTGTTTGCGGTTGGGAAAAGAACAATGCTTTCAGACCGCAGTGTTCTTACAGATGTTTACCAGATGGTCATAGTCCACTGCTGCCAACAGCATCACTGTAACATCGACACAGGGAGCAGCAAACGTGATGATTACTCTGTTAGTCTCTATAAAAGTTAGGAAATATACCTCAAAATATACAGGAAGCACACACGGCTCATCTTTTTCATATCTCTGCATGAACATATTAAGGTGCTGGCACTTTTATTACTGGGATAAGATCCAACACTGAGGAAAATGAATGAATAAATGATAGGACCATAGGTTAACTAAAAACACCAGACTACATAATCATGACCACTTTAAAATCTGTCACTCACATCTCATTGGGACCTGGTGTGAAATCAAACATTTAAGACAGGGGTGTCAGACACGCGGCCCGCGGGCCAAAACCGGACCACTAAAAGGGTCCAATTCGGCCCGAGATGAATTTGCGAAATGGAAAAATTACACTATAGATACTGACAGTGAACCGTGTTGAACTTGTTTTAGTTCAGGGGCTACATGCAGCCCAATGTGATCTGAATTAAAATAATAGCCTAATAACCTAGAAATAATGACAACTCCAAATTTTCTTCTTTGTTTAATGTGATAAAAATAAAATTACATTCTGAAAATATGTACAGTTAATAACTATCCTTTCACAATAAAATGTGAATAACCTGAACAAATCTTAATAACTTGAAATGATTTTAGGCAAAAAGTGTAATTTTAACAATATTCTGCCTGATACAAAATGTTTGTGCTTTTGTAGATCCACTGTGATCTGTAAGTTGTGTTAATAATAACCTGAGACATAATATTGTTGAAATTTCACTTCTACACGGCTGTTCAGGTTATTCACGTTTTCATTATATAATGTGACTTTTTTCACAATAAAACAAAGAAAAAAGAGAAATTCTGGTTTGTTACTTATAGGTTATTATATTATATTTTACTGGTACGGCCCACTTGAGGTCAGAATGGGGAATTAGGAATCTCCATACCTTAAAAAAAGTTCATCTCAATGGACTTTGATAATATAAATTCACAAAATTAAGGAATGAACTACATCTATTCTTATGGGGTACAATGGCTGATTAGATCATTTACATTCACATATTGTAAGATATTGCCCTTTTTTTTAATTTCAATGTAACCAAGCCATATGTTTCACAAAACCAATCTAGAAGCGCTCTGGTTATTTTCAGACACAATCACTGATGCCTGTTGAGATGATGCAGGGTGCCTGCTGTGTGATGCAGGAAAACCGCCTCTGTTTTCTATTGTATGAGAATGTGAAAAATCTGCTTAAAAACCATCGACATACTGCTTGTTTTTTGTTTATGACAGCACAAGAGGGTTCAGACAAGGTAGATTATTTTTAGAATGCATTAGAAAAACAACTGACAAGTATAATATGAAACTTGAGATCACTTTGAAACGTCTTGTTTTGTTTGTTATTGCAAGTATGTTTACAGTATTTTCATACGACAAGTGTACTTTTTGGTATAAGTGCAAAGGAAACAATTGAAGGAATGCAATGAGGAACAAAAGAAAGTAGAAAAAAGACCAGTAAGAAGGAAAAAAAAGGACGGATCACTTGCAAAATTAACTAAATGCAATAATATTATATGAATCATGTGGACGCTGCCATATGTTGCTGTTAATTCTTAGCGCTATGTGCAGAGTGTGTGTGTGTACTTGAATAATAATAATGAGAATGATGACAATAATAACAACAGTGCAATAATGCAAGAATATATATGGTGAATCATATATAAGCATATATAAGCTTCTTTGTTATGTAACACACATATTTACATAGAATAGTCACAATGAAGCATGTTCACAGAGCTCAGACACACTGAACTGAGAGGCAGGACAAAGAAGCACATACTGTATACTATATTCACATATACAAAACCCTCACATACTGTAATGATGCAGCATAAGGGCCAGACATCATCCAATTAAGTTAAATTAATGTAATGTGCTGAACAACGGCCTAAATCACAGACCAACTGTACATGCTGAAGCCATTAGTACTTACCTAACTGCAGTGCAGCACAAGGCAACAAACCCAGGCTCAATGCTGACTGCAAATATACACCAATGTTCTCTCCATGCCTTTGAAGAGTTACGAGCCATATATGCAGTACATGTCTCTTTACTATATCTGATTAATGATAGGTTCAAAACAAATGCATATATGTTTGTCAAGCCCTGACAACTAAACCTTAACCCATAAAGACCCAAACATCCACCACCAGTCAAAAGCATCTACTGATCTAAAATGTTAAATAACCGTTGATCCACTAATCCTATCAACGCATGATAATAATTGGTGTAAAATGCAGTTTTTCATCTTTTCATGGTCATCACATATGACCCATTTGGACGTTCAGAGGCTCCGTAGTTACCGTGGAAACACCGTCATCTTCTACAACATCGATTCACCAGTAAAACCCATGGAGTTGGATCAATGACAGTGGATGGACACACTGAGTTTATAATATATTTTACTTAAAAAGTCACTTTTTCTTCAGTTTTCTCAGTTTCCGATATAATAACACTCAACTTTAATCTGAGCTTTTATGAACATCTACATAATCAGTACATTAAATATGGAAAAATACCTGATTTTCACTGGAAAAATGCTAAATACGGAGGGTTGTTTTATAATTAATGGTGACAAATCACTTAGGAAATGTTAAATATAGAGAAAAAATAATTTGGGAACTGCCACAAAAGTAGCGCTGGGTCTTTAAGGGTTAACATGCATTACAGTATGGTGTATGAGGTAGTCTACACATTTACTCTGTCTGCCTTCTTTGTATTCAGCACAGACAAATGTGGGCTAAAAATAAAGTTGCAACTGGCACCGACTATTTCTGTTTTGCAGTGATATTACTGAAGAAGAAAATAAAAGTAAAAACATATGGAGCGGTGCTGGAGCTCATTTTCTAGAGCAAAAAGGTGGTTGGAGAAGGCAACGGTCAGTCCCTCTTCAGACCAGAAGATCCGTCATTTCTCCCCTCTGGCTGTTTGCTTTGTGTTATGATGAGAGTAAAAGGGGGCTTCCCGCTGTAAATCACCTGGCAAAGGGCTGCTATAAACCTGGGTGAAATAAGGACTCAACCAAACCTGAAACTCTCCTTTTTTTTGTCTGTTATTGTGCTAAAAAATAGGAGAGAAATTTGACAGAAAACAAATCAACAAATAGAAGAAGAAAATAGGACAAAAACCTGCAGTGAACACGAACAAATGCATGTGTGTCATTGTGCAGAGGAACCAATGAAAAAGGTAAGATTTGTAACTATATATGAATATATTACACAAGTATTAACCCACATTGAATAAAGCAAATCACGTTTTCAATGCTATAAATCCAAAAGTTCAATCTACTTCTTTTTTGTGGTCTGTGGTAGCTAAAAACATCAGAAACTGAAAACTGCAGTGAATAAAACTAAAATATAATAACCATCACCATCCTACAGCAATAATAATAATAATAATAATGATAATAATAATAATAATAATGATAATAATAATAATAAAAGTCACACTGGATTAAATCTCATAATGCATTCTTGGGATCAAGTCTACAGAGTAAAAATAAAAATAAGAATAAGAATAAAAATAAGAATAAAAATAAGACTAAGAATAAGAATAAAAATAAGAATAAGAATAAGAATAAAAAAAAGAATAAGAATAAAAATAAACATAAAAATAAGAACACATTCACACTGATTTAAATCCCATGATGCATTCTGGCACAAGATTTTGGGGTTTTCGGTGCTACATGATGTGGGATTGAAACACAGGAACGCTGGGTTTAGTTTTAAGCGTGCTGAGAGTTCAGAGGATTGACAGTGTGTGTCAATGTTTGCTCGTGACAGATAGGGAAGATGAGTAACAGTGGGTGGAAAACAAAAGGCAGCTAGACTGCATTTTAGGGACAGCTGGTTGGTGCCTAGTAAACAAGGCGAATTCTGAGCAGAAATGCATAGTGGAGGTCAGAAGACAGACCTTGGATGAATGTGTTCAAAGTCAGTTTTTCTCAGTACTGTGCTTTCATCATTTCAGTACACAATACATTCTCTTTGTTGGTTCTGTTAAATCAGTCATTTTACCTTGATCGTATGTGCAACAGAATTCTCAGTTTCACCTTGTATTTATTCTATTACATTGTCAGACGGTCAAAAGTTTGCAGACGCTAATTTTATTGTGTCTTTAAACACCCTGAAGCCTCTGGAAATTAATGTCGTGACTTCAGAAACTTCATATATACTAACTATTATTAATGGGAGTTAAGGGTGAACATGTGCTTCTGTTTTAGAGCCTTAAAAACCAGCCAATACCTTAGAAAACAATAGATTTCATTTGTCTGTGTTTTCCTTGGGTGAAATTTCTGAACATTAGCAGATAGCATGTTTCTCTTTTGACCCTTTGAGACTAAGATGTATAAAACGCTGCTTTTCCACTGCTGGTATGAACTGGATTTGGCTTGACCTGGCATGGCTTGGCTCGGTTTGGCCCCCAAAAGCATTACATATCCACTGCAGGTATCCGCTTAAGTCCAAGGATATGGAACCAGTAAATGACATCTTGATAGATAGTGCTCTCTCAGCATGGCTGGTTGTCATAGCGACGCAGAGTAACCTATTGTGATGCTGTCTTCAGTGCGACTATGAATGACACAACAATGATGGAGGGTGAAACTTAAAACTGACAGTTTTAACAAAATGAAACCTTACATTGTGAGAATATAATTGTTTACACTTCATATCTGTGGTCAACTGATGAAGACAGAGTTTTTAAAATGAGTTTGTGGACATTTGCTGCTAGCTTGGCTTAAAGTCCCACATCAGAACATGATCACACACATACATACATACATACGGATGCAGTGGTGAATGTGGATTGACCAACCTGTGATACACATGATTTTAAGTCAATTTTAGTATCACTTTGGCACACTGAGAGCCTCTGCAAAGATGAAACTACATATTGTTTTGAAATATTACACTGAAATGCAAAAAAAAAGGCACACAGACTCTAGAATTTATCAAGTCTTTTGTTCCTGTTGCCCTTTTAAACAGCCCCATGTAGGTCTTATTGATACATTTATTGTCTATTGTTCTTTGCATATGTCATGATTAACTGTTGGCAGCAAAAATGTAGAGTAATAAGAATTTCCTTGATATTGACCTTGACTTCAAGTAATATTGCCAGTGTAAAAGCAGTATACAGTGATATTAACCCATAAAGATGCAGTGCTACTTTGGTGTCAGTTAATTTTTCTCTCTATTTAACCTAAAGTGATTTATCATCATTTATCATCAAATTATCCTCTGTATTTTGTGTTTTCTCAGTAAAAATCTGGCATTTTCCTATATTTAAGTCACTGATCATGTAGATGTTCATAAAAGCTCAGATTAAAGTTGAGTGCTATTATATAAAAAACAGACAAAACTGAAGAAAAGTGCCTTTTACAATAAAAAAATGTCTCCATCCACTGTCATTTATCAAACTCCATGGGTTTTACTGGTGAATCAATGTTGTAGAAGATAACCGTGTTTTCACAATCATTACGGAGCCTCTGAACGTCCAAATGGGTGATGACCATGAAATGACGACAAACTGCATTTTACACCAATTATTTACATGTATTGATAGGGTTAATGGATCAACAGGTATGAAACATTTTACATCAGCTGACGCTTTTGATTGCCAGTAGTTGTTTGGATCATTGTGGGTTAAACGTCCCTCTCAATCGTCCTTTGCCTACCTGAGTCCAGGTCACAGGGGCAGCGACTTAAGAAGAGACTGTGAACACCTTCTATTCCCAAAAACCTTCTCCAGCTCTTCAGGAGGGACACTGAGCCATTCCCAGGTCATCTGATGTAGATTTAATCCCTCAAACATGTCTGGGTCTGACCTGGGTCTGACCCGGGTCTGACCTGGGTCTGACCCGGGTCTGACCTGGTTCTGACCTGGTTCAGACCTGGGTCTGACCTGGTTCTGAGTCTCCTCCTGGTTGGACATGACACACACTACAGGAAGAATGCTTTTTAACCAGACGCTGGAGCAACAACCAGCAAACACTGCAGTCTCTTCCCTCCCATCACCAACAAGTCATGACCGTACATGAGCAACTAAAACAAACTAACTCAAACTAGAATATATATATGTTGCAATGAAATGTTTGGAACGTGGGCAGATTTGCATGTAAACTTCTGACATCAAGTCGAGACAGTTTCTTAAAAAGCTGCTCCGTAAATCCAACTCCCTGTCTCTCTTCCCCCTATCTACCTTGAAGATCAGATGTGAAACTGTATCTACATTACATTTGCACATACAAGTCTGGAAAAACTTCTCTATTTATTTTCTGTCTCTGATTCCTCGCCCTGCTCCGCTCTGAGTCTGAGCTTGTCTCTGTAACTTGGCAGGTATCTTTGTACTCCACTCCATCCACCACCAACCCTCACATTGCAGGAACTCTGAAACTGATTAATCCCTGACAAATTGTCAGAATTGAAGTAATGTGAGGCAGACATGGCTCTCACCCAAACGGTAGATTCAAATTAAGGTTATTAAGGTTATTATGGGATACAACATGTAGCACAGGCCTAGTGTAAGGAAATTGCCAAGTGTGTAAAACGTGAAACTAATTATTCTACCTCTACCATGAAGTAGCTGCAGGTAAAACAGGAGAAATAAGTGTTAGTGGCTCCCAAGATAGCACATGGCCGTGAAATCATGCTACTTACAATTTTATATGTGAATATAGCAGTTAGAGAATGAAGAAAAAGGAATAGGGAGCAGCCTTCGAAAGCTCATGGTGTCTATGTATGCCCAAGGCAGGTTGGGGATTCCACTGAAGGAAATGAATCCGAGGCTGAGTTTGCAGTAAATGAGGACAAACAAATGAAAATACATAACAAGTGACTGGCAGTGGAGGAACGGAATGAGGGGGAATGATTCACGGAGTATCTGCAGCAGTTTAATGACACTACACAGCAAAACAAACATCTTATTTTAACCCATAAAGACCCAAACATCTACCATCAACCTAAAGCATCTACTGATCTAAACTGTTTAATACCTGTTGATCCACTAATCCTATCAATACATGTAAATAATTGAGGTAAAATGCAGTTCATGGTCATCAGATATGACTCATTTGGATGTTCAGAGGCTCCGTAGTTACCGTGGAAACACCACTATCTTCTACAACATTGATTCACCAGTAAAACCCATGGAGTTGGATCAACAGTGGATGGACTAACTTGGTTTTATGTTTAGTTAATGATAGATTTGCTAAAAAGGTACCTTTTTTTTCCAGTTTTCTCTGCTTTTGATATAATAACCCTCAACTTTAATCTGAGCTTTTATGAACATCTTCACGATCAGTAAATTAAATACAGGAAAATACCTGATTTTCAATGAAAACATGCAAAATACAGAGGATAATATCATAATAAATGGTGATAAATTGCTTAAGAAAGGTTAAATAGAGAGAAAAATTCATTTGGGAACTGCCATAAAAGTAGCACTGGGTATTTATGGGTAAAAGTAAATCAGAAAAATAAAGTGTAAACTGCTTAAATATCCCAAAGATGGGGTCAGTCCCCAGTATTATTTACACACCTCCCCTCTCTTCAACAGTACTGTATGCATAGGCCTGCAGTCATCAACATGTCATTATTCCTCCTAAATCCCAATTCCACTTCACCAGCTGGAACATTAAAATCCATAACAGACTCAATGAGGAATTTTCACAAAGCCAGTAAATTTTGAGCAGCAGATAATGGAGTTTTTAACAGCTACGCTTTTATAGAGATTCTTTATACCTTAGCTTAGACGCTATGCTAATGTTCACCATAGTATTATACTGTAGCTCTGTCAAATAACGGCAAGAAAAAGAAAACGGAAAGACGAAACATTGACTCTGTAGTTGCAGTTAAAAGATCGCAGTTCTCATGTCTGTCAAGAACTATATTTTATACAGGACACTTCGAAGGAACTTAATAAAAAAGAAAAATATATGGATTATTTTTTACATGCTTTCAGTGAGAAATGTACTGTCTTGACTCTTTTTTCACTATTTTTACAGATGATTAGCATCAATCAATGACAAGAAAAACATTTCTTTCCTGAACTTTATGATGTTACAGTTAAGCTGACCTTTGGGGCATGAATAATCATCACTCCATCGTTTGTTCTAATTATATGCCTGTGTGAAATTTTGTCATACTATGCAGGTGGATTCTTGAATTATGGCCAAAAATCTACTAAGTAACATTACAGTGAATGTGACCTTTGACCCCGGCTCACTGAATTCTAATCAGTTCATCATCATAATCGTTCCTGAGATATTGTCTCCTCATAAGAGGAAGACAGATGGACAACTGGGACGACAGAACAAAAAAAAAAAAAAAGCAGGGTGCAGCATCATCCCACTGCGTCTCACAGTGGGTAAACTACAAGTAACTTATTTTATACATACTTTTGGTACATCCAGGTTTTGCCACCTAATGCTTAAGTGGGTACAACATGACCTACATGCAGTAAATAGAGCAGATCTTTGTATCAGCAATTAATCAAAGTGAGTTCTAACAAAGTGCTGCTGTCCTGAGTAGTTAGATAAGAGAAGGCACACAAGCAATTATGATAGGTACGGTATGCATCATGCCAGCTTTATATTCCCTCTGAGGATTTGTGTGTTTGTGAGTCTGTGTAAGGTAGGCGGGCCCTTCCCTCTCTCACTACATTACAACTCAATAGGACGATAAATAGACAGGGCCATAAATAATGCTTTACCTCCGTCTGCCTGTCTGTGTACCTGCCGGACAGTCTTGATATCATATCTCCACTGCAGTCTATCAATCTACCTCACCTGTCCGTCAAACGGGCATATCCACCTGCTTCACTATGGACTATCTGCACCTGACATAATTCACATTACATTGCGTTACATTTCACCCGTAAGTTGACTTATGTCGCTGCGTATCTATTCCATTATGGGATGTTTATTGTGCCTTTTTTTTTTTTTTTTGTGCAAAGCTGCTGTTTTAAAGCTTGGCATGCAATGGCGCATTTGCACAAGTGTTGTCACAGCGCATGAGGGTTAGTGAGAGTGAATGCGAGGGTGGGTGTGTGAAAAATGAATGCCATTTTGAATGCATGAATGCCACTGTGTGTGAGTATGTATCATCAGGAGGGGAAGGCCTGAAATGTTGATATAACCTCGTGCCCCAGCTGTTTTCATCCCATATTCAGGAGAGTTTAATATTGAGGGACTCTCAGCTGTCAAAACATATCAGAGTGATAACACGTACGGTGGTACAATGTGTTTTGTTGCCTGCTGAGGCACATGTTTCCATGTTGTCAGATATGTTGGTGGAAATATTTCTCACGGAGAATGGAAAGGTCAGTGAGTCAGACGTCTTTCCAACAGTCACTTTTTAATATGGGTTCAATGTTTTCTCCTTTAGTTTTGGCCATCTGTTTCCTCTTGATAGCAGCATCCCTTTATGCAACACAGAACACGTGATGGTTTTTTTGCTTTGTCAGTAAATAAAATAAGGAACTTCATTTCAGAAAATATGACCAAACTATGGTGTCACAACTAAGAACGTTTGTACATTAATTTGGAAGTGAAATTCTGACACGTATTCTCTCCGTACATTTGTCACGTTTTACTTTCGGTTCCATTCGCCTGTACAGATATGGGTCAAAGGGCTTTTGTTTACTCTGCACCTTATGCTTGCAATCAGCTACAGAAAGAGTTAATTTCTTTGAGCGCTTTTAAGTCCAAACTGAGACTTCTTGAGGCCGACTCCCTAACTTACATTTGTTTTTCTTAATCTGCTTATAAATGTTATTTTTACTAACTGTTTATTGTCGAATGTGTCTGTTCTATGTGTTTTAACTGTGTAATCCTGTAACTGTGTGTTGTATTTGCTGCTGCCTATCTTTGTAAAAGAGGTTCTTAATCTCAATGGGATATTTCCTGGTTAAATAAAGGTTAAATAAAAAATAAGAAACTAATGAGAAGCTTTATAGCAACTGAGTAGTTGAGTGGAAAACCGGATTAGATCATGTATGAGTGCTTTCTATTTTGAACATTTTCTCAGTTGTCAGCCATTACAAATACACTGACAAATGAGGCGAGTCCGTCAGTCGCCATAAACCCCGCCCCCCCCCAAAAAAAACCTCACAGGTTGGTCCTCACCTCTGCGGTTCCCTGATTTACTCCCATTAACCTCCCCTCCCTCTGCGGCTTGCGGCTGTCTTCAACCTCCATGACTTCAGCCTGCTACTCTCCCAAAAAACCATGTCCTCATTTTTGGCTCCCTGATGCCTGGAACCAGAGCCTGTGAATCTAGAGGGTAAAAGAAAAAAAGCTTTTATTTGTGAGCCTGTGACAACCTCCTTGACATTAAGACTAACATGACTATTATCTAGTAGATGCACTGACAAAGCCATTTTTAACAAGCGAACATGCACTTATTGTTAATGAACTGAAGGTGCAAAGCGTTGTGACAATGAACTGCAAGGACTTCACATGAATCTGTGCCTTTCCCCTAAGCACGTCTAACATTAAATTCATCTTTCTTTCTATAATTGGGAAATGGTCTCAATAGTAAAGCGAATTGCACAGTTAATGTCTTTACTTATCTGTGCTTATTCCACTGCTCACTTACATAGTGACTGGAGAACAACTCAAGAGCTCTTTAAAAGTCTTTATTAATAAATTAGGAGTACCATCCAATTCCATTTTTGTATAACAGGAGCTGATTTGTAGTCATGCTTCCAATGACATATGAATTTATAATGAAAAGAAGTTTAACCAATAAAGACCCAAACATCCATCACCGACCAAATCCATCTACTGATCTAAACCACTAACTGAGTTTGCAGTAAATGAGGACAAACAAATGAAAATACATAACAAGTGACTGGCAGTGGAGGAACGGAATGAGGGGGAATGATTCACGGAGTATCTGCAGCAGTTTAATGACACTACACAGCAAAACAAACATCTTATTTTAACCCATAAAGACCCAAACATCTACCATCAACCTAAAGCATCTACTGATCTAAACTGTTTAATACCTGTTGATCCACTAATCCTATCAATACATGTAAATAATTGGTGTAA
>JAPQRQ010000003.1:25040068-25050236 GCA_037367365.1 Apogon talboti | reverse complement strand
ACTTGATTTATGTTCAATTAATGATAGATTTGACTGAAAAAGTCACTTTTTTCTTAAGTTTTCTCTGTTTTTGATAAAATAACCTTTAAATGTAATCTCATCATGATGGTTAAAGTACATGATCAGTAAATTTAATACAGGAAAATACCAGATTTTTACTGAAAAAACGCTAAATAAAGAGGATAATATTATGATATATGGAGATAGATCACTTACAAAAGGTTAAATAAAGAGAAAAATTCATTTGGGAACTGCCACAAAAGTAGCACTGGGTCTTTATGGGTTAAACTGCTCCGGTATAGAACTCGCAGCAACAGTCTAAATTCTTCAAAGATATATTATCGTGTCGTGTCGTGATACTTTACAGGATAAATAGTGACACTAAAATTATGCAAATTGTCCCTCCTTTATCTGCAAACTCTGAAGTCTCGGGCTTCTGTTTTGTCGAAGGAACATTTTTCAGCCTCTTTTTAATATTCTCCCTCCATAAAATGACTAAGGGTTAATAAATCATTAGTTAATCATTATTTGGATGTTGTCTTCTCTATTAACTTTTTGTTGAGTGACTATTTTCATGAGGAAAATCAAAAACTAAATTACAGTTCATTAAAAAAGTTGGTCATTTTTATCAGCCTATAGTCTTTTTAGTCAGAACCCTATGTTTAGAATACTATATAATATTCAAGCATTCTACTGCTCTTTGGCAAATAAATAATGAAAAAGTAACCCAGGGTACTAAGTTGAATTATTATGATGAAATTTTCCAAGTCGAAGGTTCGCCAACCTCCAAGGTGCATGGAGATGGAGAAAGAGGAAAAACTAGCAACAGGTCAAGAACGACAGCAACACTTGTCATATAGAACAACTTTACATAACTCTGTATTTACACCAACTTGTTCTATACGGCAAGTGCTGGTGGAGTTCTTGACCTGTTTGATGATATT
Organism: Apogon talboti; assembly: GCA_037367365.1. NCBI lineage: Eukaryota > Metazoa > Chordata > Actinopteri > Kurtiformes > Apogonidae > Apogon > Apogon talboti. Next base: position 25,049,292 of record JAPQRQ010000003.1, on the reverse strand, counting down.
ATTAATCCATAAAGAGCCAAACATCCACCGGTGTCCAAAACCATCTACAGATCTAAACTGTTTAATATTAAAATTGTAAATTGAAAATAATTGGTGCCAAATACAGTTTGTCATCTTTTCATGGTCATCAGATATGACCCATTTAGACGTTGAGAGGCTCCGTAGTTACCATGGAAACACTGTCATCTTCTACAACATTGATTCACCAGTAAAACCCTGGTGAATTATGTTCAATTAATGATAGATTTTCCTCAAAAAGTCACTTTTTCCTTCAGTTTTCTGTGTTTCTGATATAATAACCCTCAACTTTAAGCTGAGCTTTTATGAACATTTACATGATCAGTGAATTAAATATAGAAAAATATCAGATTTTCACTGACAAAATTATAAATACAGAGGCTAATATTATAATAAATGGTGATAAATCACTCAAGAAAGGTTAAATAGAGAGAACTATCACAAAAGTAGCACTGGGCCTTTAAGGGTTAACATTCTCTTATTACATTATTGCTTGCACATCACTTATAAATTTTCCAAATGGATCATAATAAAATTAAATGATACCTGTAAAAAACACATAGTAATAAGCCAAAAAATGACAGTGTTGAAACTGACACATCGGGTAATAACGTAAAGCAATGACAATCCACACAATGTGTAAGTACTGACATGTTCAGCTGTGATGTACAGTGGCTTCTGCACACTCCTGAGGCTGTTGTGTGTTAACCAGAGCAACCTTCCTGACCTGCAACGTCGCATTACTCCAGACACAACATCTGTCACATCTGCCGGGTAACCTTCTGTGGAACCTGTGTGTATATCTGCAGGAAACATACCATTCATGCATACATGTGTCATTACAGGTAGATACATAAATTAATCACACACACACACACCTACACACACACACACACACACACACACACACACACACACACACACACACACACGATAATTAAGAGAATAACCAGAGCACAACATGTACATGAAGATTAATCTTTATTATATATACTCATGATATCAACATCATAATCTATATCCATCATAGGCACCTTATACTGTATGGAGATAAACTGGGAGGTGAGACTCGGTCTGCATGCCTGTTGGTTACAAAAACACTCTGAACTGAACGAAAACATGCTGTCAACATGTTAGAAAAAAAAAAAAAATCCTGGATTTGGTTTTCTAATGCTTGTGTTGCAGGTTGCTTACACGTTAACTCTACATCTTAACGCATGGTTAATGTAAAATACGTTAGCAGCTATGTCAGTTGACTGCTAATTTTCTGAGAGGTGTGTATGAGTGTGGGTCATTGGGCGGGTCATTATATTGTATGACTGGGTGTGTGTGCTTGTATATGTAGCTATATTTATACATAACATTTTGGTTTGTGTGATGATTCTTGTGCAATAACACTGTGTGAGGTTTAGTCTGGCATTCTTTTGAGAAACAGTGCACGGTGTATCAGCTTTTATGAGTGCGTGCCAAACCTCTTACAGGTACTGGGAGACCAGGGGCTGAGCCAGTCGGGGCAAGTCCTCGGACACCTTGGCACAGTTGCCGGATAGTGAGCTGGTTATACCTGAATAACAGTGCCAGAAACTGTGTGGAAAGTTTCTCTTAATGCCTGTAGAGGAAATCTACTCGCTCAACTCCCCAGTGCAAGTCGGGAACACAGACTCTAGAGAGTAACAATAAAGAATCAATATTTTACTGCCCACACCATGGGTTATTACTGTGCTCCAGCCTGGGATATGCATCATTAAATCATGTTGCTACATTTGTTATGCAAAGGCAAATAAACTTTAGGTTTTTTTATACAGTTTACATTGTCTCCGAGGAATTGCTTAAAATGAATTTGAGGAGATTTTGAGAATAAAGGAGCGTATTTAGTTTTGTCAAAGGTCATATCATGGTGCATAATTTCATAGACTTCCAGTATCATCATCAGAAATATGAAATTCAATGCAAATGGAGCGTAAACTGTGAGATCAGGAGCCGGCCTTATCCTCTTCCCCACCAGATTTATAGAAACAATTGACCTTGGTTTTGTCACATTCTTTATGTTTTTGCTTTGGTAAATATTTAAGATGCTGTTTAAGAATTCTATTTAATGCCAGTGAAAGTTTTCTCCAACCCATCCCAGCACCACTGTATTTGGATAGTCTGCCTGCAGAGTTTAAAGAGCAAAAAGCTTATGTTGAATATTTAACCCATAAAGACCCAGTGCTCCTTTGTGGCAGTTCCCAAATGATTTCTCTCTCTCTCTCTTTTTATTTTTTACTTTTCTTAAGTTATTTATCACCATTTATTATAATAGTCTGCTCATTATTTTGCATTCTTAAGTGAAAAGCCAGTATTTTCCTATATTTAATTTACAGACCATGACTGATGTTCATAAAGGCTCAAATTAAAGTTGAATATTATATCAAAAACTAAGAAAATGGAGGAAATAGTGACTTTTTCTGTAAAGTATATCATTAACTGAACATAAAAACAAGCGTCTCCATCCACTGTCATTGATCCAACTCCATGGGTTTTACTGGAGTTACTCGGATGTTTGGGCCTTTATGGGTTAATATGGAATTCAATGTAATAAAAAATATCAGAATAAAAAGAATCTTTAGAATGTGGTCATTTTTGTCACAATTCATTCTAGAAAGCGTGAAAAAGTCAAAGAATTTCAACAGATTATGGTTCATCTAAAGTCAAATAGCTAAAATAAACAAATAAACTGCATAAGTGGCACAAATACTCTCTGTGGGTGGGCTATCCAAGCAAAATGCACTTTATTATTAAACCGATGAACACAATCTTGAATATTATCCATTATTTAACCAAATCTCGCTCTGGTCAGTGTTTCACCGTGACAGGATGTTTCTTCCAGTTCGCATATTGACAGCTTCCAGTTGAAAATCAAGGAATGCAGAATAATTCCGAACTCAACAGAAGCTTCAGCCCTCCCTTTTCTTTCTGTGGCCTTGACAGACATGGACACGGCATCTCCACCCAACCGTGAAATAGCCACTTGTGTTTTAGCCCGAACAACTCCATTCCTATGTGACTGTCAGCATCGGAGCAAACCCTACCTTCACACTCACACACACGCACACACACCCTCACATACACACACACACACACACACCCTCACATATACACACACACCCTCACTCACACCCACCCACCCACACACACACACACTCCTTGAGGCATTTGTAATCCTGGAGGACTGACTGTACGTCCTGAAGAAGTGATCAATACTATTCAATCTGCTAGCAGGTCCTTGCCACATTAGACTACGGCTCCTATCCAAACAATGAATGGCTGGACACAGAGGGACCCATGTACAAATGGAATCCCATTAAAACGCAATGGCTCTCAGGGGCCACCGTTGAACCCCCCTCTGTTTTTCAATCCATCCAACCACAGCTGCTCTTACACACTCCTGATCGACAACCATTTGCTCCCATCTAGAAAAGGATAGAGGTTGTTACTGTGACGACAGCTCATGCTACACCAGATTTTGACGCGCACCCTCCCAGTACGCTGAAATCAGTCGGTGATATTTAGAGGTCATTATACCGGCTACAGGATTTGATAATGTATTTACACTCACACACATATTGTCCTAGATGACAACGTTCCAGCTGTTTTGTTTTGTGACAGACACATGCTTTTAAGTGCAGTTAAAATACCTATAATTACAACAGTGAGTGGCCATTATTCACATTGACAGCAGAGATTTCTCATCAGAGCTAAATAGGATACACTGTGTCTTTCTAACAGACTGACAGACAACATTTCCACGATGAGCTTTTTTGCGCACAACACATCTCCTTTCTACACTATTTTCAATATATCTCGTCTAAAAATAGTCTCAGGCAGTGAGATGGAAAGCAGACAAAGCAATAAAGAGTCAGCAATACAGAGGGGAGGAAATGAAGAAGGCTCTTCTTTGTTATCTGTGATGTCTTTTCTTCTTTTTCTCTCCTCATTAGCGGCAAAGAATCTCAAGTCAAAGCATCTCTTGGTTCACAAGCCCTTTAGCTTTGCCTGCTCCTTTTTTTTTTTTTTCTTTCAGCCACCTCTTTCGGGTTGCCAAATCAGTTTACCTAGCAGCACAGCGCATTTAGCAACACCAAGGGAATTTTCTTCTCTCCGTTTTCTTCTCAAACAGGTTCCGCTTCATCTTCTTCAGATTGCTTTTCACAAGGATGTCGTTCATTTCAGGTGGTGGTGGTGGTGGTGGGTGGGTGGGGGGATGACTTAATCATACCTAATGTGTTGCCAGGTTCATTGTTTATCCCCCCGACTAACTTTTGGTTGGTTTCACAGTGAAGTTCTTCCAGTTTTACTGCCTATCATAAGGGAGCGATCAACAATATTGAGGGCAAAGAGTATGAGATGAAGATATACATTATGGGTTGTTCACCGAGTGACGCTGAACACCGTTACAGATCTATGCACAGAATGAGAGAAAGGGCACATAAACGCACAGAGAGATGTGAAAAATGTGCCAGGCGACATAGTCATGGAGGAGATAAGGGAAGGGGAGTGTGTATAGTGATAGGGTGACAGTCTTTAGGGAGTTTAAGCAGCAGTGGTTTTAAGGCTCAGAACAGTGACGAGGAATAGATCTCAAATGCCGTACAATTCACTAACTTGTACTTCTAAGCCTTATTTAATGTGTGTGATTGTGAACAGAGCGGTGTCATTTCTGGTCCGTCTCCTTCAGCTACTCCTCCATGATGGCGATCAACTTTTAGACTATTTTGAGTCGAGAGTAGTAGAGTTTACATACACTGGAAATTCTCACAAATACTACATAAGTATTTTTCAATGAGTTCTATAATTAGAACCCTCTAATAGGTCTACCTTTTCTAACGTATTGCTCCACTATTAAGATTTTAAGGGGCTTTGATTGACAGGTTTTCACAGCTTCTGTTCATTGAATAAAATATTTTTTCCTGACAGACAACTCCACCATAGTTCCAATTAATATTCAATAACAGTGGACTAATTTTGTTATGCAATAGTTTTATGATGTTTACTCACTTACCATGTCAATAAGTTGCGTTTAGCTCTCCCTTTTTTGTCCAAATATGGTCACTTCTGGGCTGGAAAATCCAATATGAAACAGTAGACTGAAAACCAATGGGTGATGTCACAGTGGCTCTGTCAAAATCTTTTACATTGTAGTAGTGATCATTAGCATATAGATAATAACAGAACCTCCTAGTTAATTTATTGTTATTTATTGCTAGTAAAAGAATTCACATGGTTAGCAGTGCTACTCAAAATATAAATAGAAATTGCAAAATTATGGCATGTGTTCTTCTCTCTTTTTTCTTTTTACTTAAAAAAGGGTTAAACATAAAGTCATCTTCACCTCATGTAATCATAAAACCTGCACTGTATCTCAAATCCACTATGACTGTTAGTGCACTTACATGCACTGTACACAGAGTGCACTTACTTAAACAGTACACAAATTTCAACAAATCAAATTGGGTGTTTAGCACTCATTGCTTTTTAATGATTAATCAGCAAAGCATTACCGCCCACCAGAACGTCCTGCCATTAAACTTAACTTTCCATTCTTTATCTGTTGCATTATTCATACTTTCTAATTCTATTTGTATTAAAAGTTTTTTTGTTTTGTTTTTGCAGAGCGCTGTTTGCCTCTGCCACCACAATCCCAGCCCCCTCTGCTGCCATTTCTGGTCCCTCCCCTTCTGCTACACAGTCATGGTGGCAATTATTGAGGGCGAGAAGAGTCCAACATTCCACACTCAACTTTTTTGGACAGTTTTTTGACTTTTCGCATACATCCTGGTATTTATAGTGTGCTGCATTTTTGCTGTAACTGATGTTGCGAATGTACTAACATGCTAAAAATAAGTGTAAGCACAGAAGTATGTGATTTGATACACAGAACTGAACTGTGGTCAAGCTAATGTATACACAAAAGAACAGAGATCTATTTCTGGTCAATGTAACGGCTCTTAAAACCATCACAGTTTAATATCCATGTTGCCACTACAGAGAGTCCTTAGTTGGGCTGTGAATCATACTTACAGGGGAAAACACATATTAAAGTGCAACGCTGAAGGAGCTAACATGCCACAAACAGAGAGAGTCATTGTGTTTAAATGACAGAATGAGGAGGTGAATTATAGATGTTAGTGTTTTCTCTAAGAGTTAAAGGAGTTGTTCTGGAATAAATCCCCTTAAAGGAAATCAGCCCCCACAGATACAACTATTGTCCAATCAAAAGGCAATACTGCAGAAATGATCTTCAAATACTTTCAAGAACCCAAGCCAAGCTCTTGTTGCTTGCAGCCAGTGTTAAACTCTGGATGGATGGGTGTTGGAAGGGCTTGGCTGTCAGAATGATCCTGGAGGGAGAGGGAGTGAAGAGATGTATGTGAAGAGTGTAGGAGTTATAGCGTGAGAGGCCTGGTAGAAGTTTCTCAGGAAAGGTCAAAGATGAGTAGAGAATGGAACAAATGTAATGGAAACTATTGGTCAGATTCCAGGAAGCTGTGAGGATTTGTTTGGACTGTGAGGAAACTGCAAGTCAGAACTTGTGGGAGATTTCCGGGAGTGACTGGTACGAAGGCAAAACTTTTTTTTTTTTTTTCTCCACCAGATCGTGTCTTTTTGGAGAGATCAAGACCAGACACCGAAAGTGTGACGCCGAGAGCTTCGATTGGATCAGGAAGAAGTCTGGAAATCACATACGGGGTGGGGGTGGGGGGTCTCGATGGAGAGTGGCAAGGCGGTCGACATCTATGTCCATTTGTGACTGGGCAGTCCTGCTGGATCAGGCTACGGTGAAGATGGCGCACACTCCAGAGAAGCTGCAGAAGAGAAAACAGAGAGGATAGAGTAACACAAATGAGAACAGAACAGTAGACGTAGAGGTAAAGAGAAACATAAGATGAAATCAGAAAAGCAAAAAGACGAGCATCAGAGAACGAGCAGGGAGACAATGCGAAACGAAACAGAGGAGAGTGACGTAGATGAGAGAGGAAATTAAGAAGTTGAGATCAAACAGAAAAAAAAAAAAAACAGAAAGGGCCGAGATAACAAGCATGGGCACAGTGAGGCATAAAAATGGATCAGGGGGATGGAATTAGAAAAATAGAAGGGAGAGGAGGGAGATAAGAGAGACGGGATAAAAGAGAAAAAGAGCGAAAGAGAGGGGGAGGAAGAATAAAAAGAGAGGAGACATAATTATAAAATGGCATGAGAAAATCAATGCAGTGGGCATCATTGAGCTTGCAGCCAGCGTACAAAGAGAGGTGGAGAGCTGCAGTGTGTCCATCAAATGCATTCACACCCGCACATGTCTATGTCACACACACACAAACACACACACAGACAGATTTCACATGCAGGGTAAAGACAATGAGGATGAGTCAGGCAGATGAAGCGAAGAGAGACAAGTGACATTTAGGGCTCAGTCAGAGCATGTGATGACAAGGCACAAAGATACATGCCAGCCTGGATGATGACAACGGCTTGGTGGTGCGTTTGTGTGTGCATTGTAGTGTGTGGATGCCGAAATAAGCGCAAATGGACACAATTGTTTACTTTCCTGCGTTATTCTTTTTAAAGGTGAAGTAAGCCATTCTAATCTAATACACTATTAATCAAAAATCAGTGAATGTCTAACACTATTTTCCACTGCTGCTATCAATTCAAGTCAAGGCTGGGTTCAGTTTTTGCACCAGCACGTTGCATTTCCTTTGCAGATACGCTACTCTCTTAGAATGGTTATTTGTACAGTGACACTGTGTAAACAACAGGTGTCAAACATACAGCCCACAGATAAAAAAAAAGGCCCACCAAAAGGTCCAATCCGGCCTGTGGGATGAATTTGTAAAATGCAAAAATTATACTGAACATATTCACAATCACGCCTGTTAAAATCATTTTAGTTCAGGTTCCACATACAGACCAATACAACTTCAAGTGGATCAGACCAGTAAAATACTATCATAATAACACATAATAACGAGAACTACAAATTTTTCTTTGTTTTAGTATAAAAAAAGTTAAATTGCATGAAAATATTTCAATTTACAAACAAAAAATGTGAATAACCTGGAATGTAAGTAAGTGCAATTTTAACAATATTATACCTGTGTATTGGTAGATCCACTGTGATCTGTACGTTCTAACGCACATGTTTAAATGATAAGCTGAAGCCTAACATTGTTAAAAATTACTTATTTTTCTTAAGAAATTTCAGGTTCTTGAGGTTATTCACATTTTAATTATTGAATTTTCCATTTTTACACATAAACAAAGACAGAAATTTGGAGTTCTCATTATTTATAGGCTACTATGCTGTTATTTTACTGGTCAAATTGGGTTGTATGCGGCCCCTGAACTAAAATGAACCACTAAGGTATCATTTTCAGTGCGACTGCAGCTATGAGCGAAACAACAACGCACAATGAAATTTACAAATGTAAGTTATGATTTCTGAAATATAATTTATTAATATTTCAGATGAGAACATAGTGCACTTCAGATCTGTGCTCAATTTATCAAGATAGAGCCTTTGATGATGACTTCCTGCTTGGTATCCCTTCAACACATGATGACGTGCATACGTATAGATGCAACGATGATTCTTTGACAAAGCTGTGATCTGAATGATTTCACATCACGCATTGTTTTAATTGGCTGGGAACCTCAGCAAAGGTGAGACTAGAAATAGTATCTGATGGTCCCTGCCTCATGCAGAGGAAACGTCAACAATGTTGTGCCGAGTCAAGTCGGTACCATCAGTATATACTGTACGCTGAAGCAATGACAACTGCAGTGACATGCAATTGAAAAGCAGGTGAAAGTATTTGGGGGCTGAGCTTCTGTGGGAAAACTGGAGGGATGGGTGTGTTTACTGAGCTGCTAAGTTATCAACAGGTTTTTGCAAGAACGTATTAAGACTCAGACCAAAGAGTAGACAGAGCGAAGAACACATTGACCGTATGTGATAAATTAAAGGATGGCAGTGGGAACAGCTTCAATACAGGTTAGAATCAATTCTACAGGTCTGCGGATCCAAAAGATACACCCACATTTTCTGGTTTTATGGCGGACTGATTATTTGAGAATATTAAATCTCATTTTTTGAGATGCCACACTGATTATTTTACAGTTGGTAAGCAAAAAAAAAAAAAAAAAAAAAAAAGAATATTCAGATTAAT
>JAPQRQ010000003.1:25025690-25036780 GCA_037367365.1 Apogon talboti | reverse complement strand
ACCCTGCTTTACAGAAGATAGTTAGCATGATCCCTGTGATCAGCAATGACAAGGTCAGCTAACGATTCTAGGACTAGGTAGAATTCTTTATCCATTGCGGATTTATCTACCGGCGTCCTTGGCCCCGCCCCCTATTTCAACATGTACAATGTTGAAAAAAATGCAAGCGTTCCTGTTGGGATTCGAACATCGTAGACTGTAGTGTTACTTACTGAGCTATCTGTCCACATGGACTTAGACAAATATATGCGTCCCAAGGCTCTCTTATCTGTTGTATTGGGGGGGGGTTATTATTTGACTTTGTGGGGGGGTTGCATTCTACTGTGCACACGCCATTCATGACGAGAGTCTGTATGTAACTTAAAAGTAATAAAGCAGTCATGTAACACATTACATTTCTGATACAGTGATATTGTAAGGTAAGAAATTACTTCTAAATAACAGTAACAACTAATCTGTAATGTATTAGAGTTTGGAAGTAAGTTGCGCAACACTGTACATACATGTAAATATATGTAGTGTTATATCATTAACAGAACAGCTGTGGTTCACGACTCCTCACTTCTGTTTGGAATAGTTTATCAGTACATTTAACCCCTCTAAGCTGTTAACAATGGTCTAAAATACCGAATATGAACACCCTTTGACACAGTTTCAGACTTCAAGGACAGAAAAGGACAAATTATTATGGAAAATCTTTTCTTTAGCTTAATTACTATAATCTGCCAAACTGAAATTAAACAGAGCAGTGTGTGAATTACTCCCTGACATGAGTTTTCAGTGTGTGTGATCTGCAGTACTGAGCAGAGAATTAGAATTTTGGCATGTTTTTGCGGTGTGTAATTGCACGTGAATTTGTGTGTGTGTGACCGAGACGTGAGGACCACTTACCCTGTCTGTGGCTGTTGAAATAAGCAATTACAAGGCCCACTCATCAGGTTTACGTCCCAAACAAAGGAAGAGTTGATCTATTATTAATGCGCTGTTCTGCAGTTGTAATTCACATGTGGTTTCAATCTCATACCTGGACGTTCACACTTGGATGCTGCTGCCTACAGGATCTCAGTCTTCCGTGCCACCAGGATGAGTGATGAATGGGATTCGCCTCCCTCTCTTAGCTTTGTCTTTACCCCCCCCCCTCCCCTACCCGTTCTCCCCCTATGGCTCCTGTGCATTTGCAATCAGACCTCTCTTGCTTGTTTAATCAGAGCACACCTCAGCATGTCGCCTCTCAGTCCTGTAGCGAAACCGTGAACGAGGACCTGGGTGCACTGATTCTGTCCATCCAGCTTTGAAGTTATCTGTATTATCTGTTCTATAGGCTCCGTCCACACTTAACTACAGGATCGAACCCGTCAAGTGGATCGCAGGGAACCTTTAGATGTGTTTGTAAAGGTCAGGGAAAGGACTATTCAACACGTTGACTATTAATGGAATATTCAAGTCAGAGTAGAAGTCAGGGATATTATATATAACAGCTACGGAGAAAAAATATGTTACTAAATTACAATTACTAATAAAAATGTTGGTGACAAATGAGTTAAATGTTGTTTTTGGTAAAAAGCTTAAAAGGTATGAAGACAAAAGTATTGGGACGCATTGAATTCAGGCGTTTCATTGCTGACATTGGGCTAAAAGTCATGAAGACAAATACCATAATAGAATTTTATATCACAATAAATTTGTAGTTTTATTGCGTCTTTAGCGTTAGTTTTGTTTATATCGTTTTCTATGCTTCAGTTAGTTTATTCTTAATTTTACAAAACATTGACACTTTTCTTCTATTTATAATTGTTTAAATTTTTCAGTAATATTTATCACTTTCCTACCATAAATAATCATTTTAAATCAGAAATAATTGTATTCTTCAATTCCCGCCCAGGAAGAAAAATCAGCCTTTAAACTTAACACACAGTCAGAATTAGTCAGATGTATTTTTGTGGCAACTTTGAAATGAATTTTTTCTCCACATCAAACCATTCCAAAGTGATTTAGATTAGATTAGATTAGATTAGATTAGATTAGATTAGATTAGATTAGATTAAGTAGAACTTTATTGATCCTTTGGGCAAAGTCCTCAGGAAATTGAGGTTCCAATAGCAACACAACACCAGATATACACACAAGAAATACTACAAGAAAATATCAAAACAAAAACTCTAAAAAAGAAAACAGTATTGAAAAAAAAAATCAGGCAACTGCACATTGTAAAATACTAGTAGAAACAACAAGTACCAGGATGGTGGTAATAATAATAATAATAATAATAATAATAATAATAATAATAATAAATAGCTAATTATGTTGTATGTATATTTGTACAAATGTATAGTTTAGTAATCACAGTATAAAAGTTGTAATAAGGTGGTAACAGTAATACTACTAGTACTACTAATAATAATAATAATAACAATAATAATAATCTATTAATCTATCAAAATGTTATGTTGATTACTTTTTCAGGACAAAATATCATCAAGTGAACATTAAAAAAGTGTCTACCAATATCATAACTACATGACTTTTACTGGTGAATCAATGTTGCAGACGTAGTGTTTCCAAATTCACTGTGGAGTCTTTGAACATGTAAATAAGTCATATCTAATGACGATGACAGTAGATCAGTATCATCAGTAGATGCTTTTGGTCACCAGAACCTGTTTGGGTCTTTACAGGTTAAAAGAAATATTGATCCGACATTTATCAGGATAGTTATTGACAACTGACTTTAATATTTTGATCATAATAATATTAGAATGGGAAATCCTACAAGCTTTAGGGGTGATGTGCCCTGATATTCCCATCTGTATAGTTTCTATGGCTCTGAGTCTTTTGGTGTTTTGGTATGTTTGTGGACAGTGCAGTGGTGTGGAAGTATGTGCTCACATTTTGAGTGTTATTTTTAATTGGTTCTCTTGTTTAAGATTGTACTGTTCATCAAATCACTGTGCATTGCTCTACGCACCAATGAATCTGTCATTCCTGGCTGACAGTGCCAAGGTGAGTGACTGTATCATGAATACGAATGCGCTTCAGTGCAGGAAAGTGCTGAAATCAGAAAAGGGCTTTGACACCACTATACATTATACAGCATGTTCAACAGTTCAACTTTGAAATTAAGGATGTCAAACCTGAGGAAGAAATACAGGTAAGTTAATACAGTATAAGGGCATTATTATAGAGTTTTTTTTGGGTTTTTTTAAACAAGTTTTAAAGATTTGTCACATTAAATTCCAAAAAAAAGGTATTTGTCATCTTTAACAACACTTACAATCTGTAATTAAATTGTCGTTACTATTGGAAAGGTTGATGATGTCAAAAGGTTTAACCCGATATCAGAAAAGGTCTCTCACATAAGTGTACTTTTAATAAAGGTTTGACATTATCAGGGTTTTTATTTCTTCTTTAGGGTTAATTTAGTTTACATTGTTGTCTATACTTACAAAATGCTCTAAAACTTTTTTTTTCTTAATCATATTCAATGTTGACTCTTTTTTAGGCAATAGGCCATGAGCTATTGTGAAGGCACTGTGTCATCATCGTCTCCGTCATGTTCGTCAATGTCGTCTTCGTTGTCGTCGTCTTCGTCATCTTTGTTAGCAATTTCTTCACAAAACTACTGGTCAGATTGATTCAAATTTTAGATGCAGCTTCCTTGGGACAATTTCTACAAATTTTGTTCACAGTTTTGAGAAATTTAGATTTTTGGATTTTTTGAAATATTAACAATTTGCCTTTACTTACAATGGTCCATATTTTGATGGCTTATAACATGGATATTGATAGAGATATTAATACAGTTATGTTAAGTTATATTGACATTAACATAGGAATGTATGAAGCCAGAGCAAACAGAGGTCATTAAGGACAACTCGTACATGCTACACACACACTTAGATGTTAACTGATACATACATGCACAAACAGACACATTCAGGCCATAATATATTTATACATGTGCAGAGCTGTGAGTCTCTGTAGTGTTCAGATAAGGTTTAGAATCCTTGTCTTCCAGCATGTGTTCGAAATAGGTCATCTCATTCTGCAACTCTTAGCGAGCGTGCCTGGTGCTTTTCCTGCCCTGATTTCAGAAACATAAACAACTGACAGGAAGTTTTCCCTCTCTCTCTCTCCCTCTCTCTCCATCTACGTATCTGTTTAAAGCAGAGAGCTCCTCATCAGCGCAACCCAGTGAGGTTAAGTAAATAAGTCTATTTTATGCAGAGCAAGAGACAGAGGTTCTCAAAGTGCTTATATTTTGGTATTCTAACTTGTGTCACGTTGGATTTGTTTGTTGCTGTGCTTTTCCAGTGCTTCGGCTCCCTTTAGTTTCTCAGCAGGGGAGTGTCAAACCGGGCTTAGTACCATATCTTTGCGCTTGTGTTGCTCTATCATGCAAGATATCTCCTGACACAGAGCTGTCATGGCCTTTAGGGCTTAAAGATGGTGATGCAAGGGAGCAAAAAGTGGAACAGCAAAAAAAAAAAAAAAAAACCTTATTTATTAATGCACATGTTGGCTGACGTCTGCATGTATCTATATTTGTGTGAAACATCTACAGGGGTGAAAGTTACCGTGCACGAGTATGAGTGGAACTTTTAACAGGAGCGCGCAATCTTTTGGTTTTATTTTGTTGCTGACAAGAGCCCAAGGCTTTATCTTTATCTTCGGCGGTTACTGATTTTAAAAAATGACTCCGGTGTTTCATCATTGTAAAATCACGGGGAGTAGCTGTGACACTGCATTTTATATTACTGCTCCTTAAACCGTTTGCTGACTAAATGCAGAAAAATGTAACAGCTGCTTACCCACAATAGAATTGGAAGCAAAAAAAAAAAATACTAACATAGAACACAAAAACTATTACTATTTTGACACCTTGGGAAACACTTACTGTAAAAGTGAGGTATAAGACATTCTATAGAGTCTCGCCTGGTTGGCTAAAACATCACAGAGAAACAAAAACAAGGCCGGTTGCATTGCATCACAAAATACACAACTTATCAGCAAGTTTAAGAGATACATGCACTCTTTCACACCTAAAAGTCCAAATCAAGGCTTATGTTTTTGTTACACTATATCAGGGGTGTCAAACTTATTTTGCTTCAGGGGCCACATTCAGCCCAATGTGATCTGAAGTGGAATAGTAAGTAAAATAATAGCACCATAACCTATGAATAATTAGAACTCCATATTTTTCTTCTTTGTTTTAGTGCAAAAAAAAAATCATATTTAATACTGAAAATATTTACATTTGCAAAAGATGTGAAAAACAGAAATTTCTTAAGAAACATAAGTGCAGTTTTAACAACATTATGCCTCAACCTGTCATGTATGTGCATTATGGATCAGACCTACAAAGGCAGAAAACATTTAAAGACAAGCATTATATTGTTAAAATTGGACTTAAAATTTTCTTTAGAGACTTCAGGTTGTTCATATTTGTTCAGGTTATTCCCCTTTTATTGTTATAGGACATTGTATTAATGTAAATATTTTTACAATTGAATGTTTTTTGGGTTTTTTTTGCACTAAAGCAAAGAAAAAAAATGGGAGTTGTCATTATTTATAGGCATAATGTAATATATATATATTTTTTTTACGTTAAACCAAAAAGAAAATTGGGAGCCATTATTTATAAGTTAATATGCTTTTATTTTTCTGGAGATCACAACTGGGCTGTATGGGAGTCCTGAACTAAAACGAGTTCCACACCCTTGACTGTTAGTATCTTCAGTGTCATTTTTGCGTTTTGCAAATTGATCCCGCAGGCTGGATTGGAAGCTTTGCTGCATGTTTGACACCTCTGCATTATATGAAGATAATCCTCTAAATCTGGCATCACACTGCAAACCTGATGTCAGACTAAAGAGGTGTGAATGACGTACCTATGTTGTACCGTCATTACTGACATGGCTGCATCTACCTACAGTATATTTAACAATGACTGATGTGTAGACGGGTGTGCGTCTGATGTCAGCATGTTGTTAGGCACTTTGGTACATAAACTTTTCCGTTTGAGCAGACAAAATGAATGAACAGATCGATGTCATTAGTTGACACTGTTATATTTTTATGGAAGTACTACAATTATATTGCACTCCAGGTGGCAAATCCTAGTGGGAGTGTTCTCTGGGATGTTCATGTACTCCAGCTTCCTCCCACTGTCCACAGACACACACCTTAACAGGTTAACTGGTCATTGTAAATCACCTGTAGAAGCTAACATAACGCGATATAAGGATCCAACCAAATCTGAAACACCTCATTAATGTCTGTGTTGAGTTTGTGTGGGGTCTTTAACCCTTAAAGACCCAGTGCTACTTTGCGGTAGTTCAGAAATATTTTTTTTTTTTTAAATCTACACTACCAGTCAAAAGTTTGGACACACCTGTTTTTTTGTTTTTTTTTCATGACTATTTACATTGTAGATTCTCACTGAAGGCATCAAAACTATGAAGGAACATTATGTAGTGGAGGCTATATGGAGGCTCTTGAAGAAGCACTCAGTTTTCCAGTTGTTAGGGTTAGTTTAGGTACAGCTGTCTCCATGACCCCCCCCTTGCCTGATCCGACAGTTTATAGTAGGGAGCCAAAGGCAAAGCACTGGCCGGGGCACGTCAGTCTGCAACTCCCAGCCCTACATTCATCAACTAGTTCTACCTCTGTCTTAGAACTTTGCCTCAATAATTTATTTAGACATAAAGAAACATAGGAGGAGACAAAGTCCTAAGAGGTTTGCCTGTACGGCGACCCCTCCCCGCCCGGCCTATCTTGGCAGTGACAACAGGAAGAAACACCATACGCACATGACGACAGGAGGGGACGGCGGTGCGCGAATGGATTTACCCCTCCCACTTGTGATAGTTTTACTGATATTTCTCACCCTGTGTGAATTGGCCATTAATATTACTGACGTCCTGTGGTAAAGTGGCATTACCCTACGTGAAAATGTAAAACTAATCAAGTCCGAATAGTGCTGTATTCATTTTCCTGGCCTTCTGGAAGTGTTTCCCACCATGCAAAATACCTATGAAGAGCGTGGAAAAAGTAGCGGCGTAGAGAAAGAGAAAATGACAGAGAATGTGAAGAAGATGAGGTGAAGACATGGGGACACAGTGAGTTAGCGAACTATGAACTACACCGAGCTCCGAGGTTCCTGTTGACACTGATAAATACCTGAGGAATGGGACACAGTTGAGAGCTTGGCTACGCCGTCATTAACCTTGTAAAACCTCAGTCTGTGCCGGTGATTAACGACACCACATTATGTGCTATTAAACAGCAGCAGCGGAGGGTCTCCTCTCCCATACAAAAACAGCGCAACACTGCCAAGAGGCTAGCGTTTCTTAGAGAAAGTTTCTCCGAGCCTGACAACATTCTCCTGAACAGGCCAAAGAATACAAAACAGGCCTTTATGCGTCAGCTAAGAATGATTTGTATGTTAGAGAATGACCCACTGTGGCCTAATATCCTCTGACTGCTGCTTCTTTGCGTGCCACTTACATGTTTCCCCTCCCTGTCTTGTTCAGAGGTCTGTTATTGTTTATTACAATAGAACTCAGTGGAGTCCCCATAGAGGGCTCAGTGATAAGCAAAATAGTCCGACACAGAAAGGAGGCTTTTACCATATGAAAGGCAGGGAAGAAAGGAAAAAGAAGGAAGAGAAAAACGACGAGAGGAATGGGAAACGGATAAAGCGAGAAAAGATAGAGGTGCCGGGACAGGGTGGAGATGTGGGGAGTGGAGGATGTGTGTGTGTGTGTGTGTGTCGGAGGGAAAAGAGAGCGGGGCGGGCAGGAGGCGAAGATAAAGCCAGAGCTGTATTCCCTGATGTGGCTTCTGTGTGTTGGCTCTTTGCAGCTCCTGCTCTAAGGATTACTGCATTTACACTTCAGCTTAAAAATAGCCCCCGTGATAATTTATTTAGCTGGTGCACGCCATCCGGCATTGTGTTCCCAGAGAACAGTTTTTTTTTGTTTTTTTTTCCCCTAAGTCTCTAAGAGATTTCTCCTCTCTCACTTTCTTCAGGTACATTTTAACTGTAATATTTTCTTCATATCTCTTCCTCTAAATGTTTACTTATAGAAACAGATCCCCTCTTTATAATGTGCGGTAGTGTCTAAGTGCACCCGGTCTAATCTGGTTTCCACTTATGTTCTTGTCATAGTCTAATAAATGCTGCTAACTTTGTTGTGTGAACCTTTGATGGCCTTTCACATAACGCCATCAATTAATCATCAGTCATTAATAAAGCAAAGTAGTGCAGTGTGTCTACACCTGGGAGCTGCTGTCGCTGGTCTGTAGGTTTGGCCTGTAATCACAGTGACAGAAACATAGATATGATTTCTATTTGACTTGCAAAACTCTAAGGTGAAGTTTTTAAAACACCGTCTGCAAAATAATGTCCGCAAGCCTGATTGGAACTACGTTAATAATAATGTGCAGTGGTGGGAAGGTTACTGTAGGACAGATTACTCAAAGTTTTAGCAGGAGTAAAGTCATTCAGAGACAATCCAAGGACCGGGATATTTTATTTATTTATTTATTTGTTATTTTCTTCTTTCCTTCCTTCCTTTCTACTCATCTATCCATCTTGTCTGTCTTTCTTTTTGTCCATCCTTCCCTTCCTGTCCAATATAGCTTTCTTTTTAGTTTCTTTCTTTTGTTCTTTCCTCCCTCCCTCCCTCCCTTCCTTCCATTCTTTCATCCCATTCATCCTTCCTTCCTTCTTATCTTTTTCTAAGTATTATTTATTTTGCTTTATTTACATTTCTTTTTCCTTTGCCACTTACTCAGCCATACATAAAGGTATTTGTTGTCACATGATCAACTTGATTACAGCCCATGGACACATTGCGGTTTTAAAATCGACCACATGTTTTTTGTATTTCACTCTGATGAAGACTGCATTAACAAAACCTGTTGGCGACGGTGTCCCAGAAGGTAATATAGGACTTAATGTTCATGTATCAGACTAATTTTTTGGCTGTTGTATGTTTGCACTACTTACATTTTGTACATTGGTGATGTATTTTTTTTGTTTTTACATTTCCTTCTATGCCATTTTATTATTTACAGGTTAAAATGTGTTGCATGAAGAGACACTTCTTTGAAGCCTCCGACACTAAGACAAGAATCTTATTATTATACTAAAATGATCTCAGCAGGAACTGTCTTATCTTTTGTCTTAGCAACTGCAGCCAACAGAGGAAATGGGATGTTCTCATTACAAAATAATCTAAGAGGAAGGGGGAAGTGTGTTTGCTGGATGACAGTGTTCATTGTGTAAGGAAACCAAAGCCAGGTCCTCTTTATTTGCTGGATGGCTTTAGATTTGTAACCCCGCCCCGTAAATTAATTGACTGACCTGATTCATACAATAGAGGGACTGTGATTTCCCATGAGTGGTGTCTGAACACTGCCTTAGATTTACTCATTAAAAGAACCGAGGAAAAGGAAACGAAGTATTTCCATGATAGCCTATGTCTTATATTTGTACAAGCAATCACATGTAAGTGGAAACATTACACAAAACTGAAGCATGTGACTGTAAACCATTATTAGCATTCAATCATCATTAAAATAAATGAATAATTTATAACAAGCATCGTACATGAATACAAATAGAATATAAATGCACTCTTATATACATAATTTATACATTATACAACCATGGGTTTTATAATTGCTTTACTATTCTGAGTCACCTTAAAAACCCACAACTTTGAAGCACTATAATTTTAATTTTTGGTCAAATTTTTGTTTGCACCACAATGTGTTGGGCTTAAATGGCTTTTTGTTGACAAATGAATCTGTTCTCAGGTTGTACAAAATCTAGTAATACCTTTAAAGTCAGGATTAAGACAATACGTTGTTTTTGGAGTTGTACATTGTGGTCACTGGCTTTAGCGCTGAAGTCCCGCCCCTTCCTCAAGTTTTGATCCTGTTTGAATTGTGCCGCATGTGTCTGTCAATTTAAAAGAGAATTTAAAATCGAAAAAGTCATGCTTTGGCAAAGATAGCAAGGAGACATCTAGTTTTGTGTTAAACATCTCAATGGACTGCATCTCTGGTCGCACTTAATACACATCACCGACGCAAAAACAGCCACTGCCTTGGTCTGTTTCACCTCAATCTTCGAAAGCGAGGTGAAAAAAGAGGTGTAACTTACTCAAGTCTGGTCATATTGAAGAGAGAGATGTCACCTCTTTGACTTTCAGTGGTTGTTTTCAGTTTGATACTTCAACAGTTTCACCACAAACTGCAAGTTTCTTGAGTTGTCGAATTATCTTTTATTTTACCTTTATTTAACCAGGTAAGTTAGTTGAGAACTCATTCTCATTTTCAATAATGACGTATAGAGACGAACAACCAATCACTCTCACATTCACACCTATGGCCAATTTCAGAATAACCAATTAACCTATCCCAGGTACTCCAGCTCCAGAGAACCCACGCAGACACGGGGAGAACATGCAAACTCCACACAGAAAGGCCCCACCGAACCCAGGACCTTCTTGCTGTGAGGCATGAGTGCTAGCCACTGCACCACAGTGTCGCCTTTTAAAGTCACAAACATCACATGTGTAAATTCCTACTTTGTCTGACATCCCATTGGGGTTCTCTTTAGATCTCTATGAAAACACTTACTAATCCTCAGTGGTCACCTGTATCAAGGCACTTTCAGGTTGATCACAGCCCTATATAAAAGCTAAATAGACATTACAGACAGATAAGCAGCACCAGATATCGACTTCACTGTGGCTAGAAACATGTTACAACCCCTGTCCAGGAATGTTACATCCACCTGGAGCGAACAAGTTGTTGCCGCCTGCTGTGACAGTAACCGAAACTCTGATGCTTACACAGTGGTGCTCATACACAATGCCGACTGTGGCTCAGATGGTAGAGCGGGTCGTCCAATAACCAAAGGGTTGGAGGTTCGAATCCCACTCTGTCTAAGTCATGAGCTGTTGTGTCCTTGGGTAAGACACTTCACCCACCTTGCCTCAGTGCCACTCACACTGGTGTATGAATGCGTGTGAATGTTTGGTGGTGGTCGGAGGGGCCGTTTGGTGCGAATTGGC
>JAPQRQ010000003.1:25003881-25017672 GCA_037367365.1 Apogon talboti | reverse complement strand
TAGATAGATAGATAGATAGATAGATAGATAGATAGATAGATAGATAGATAGATAGATAGATAGATAGATAGGAGTAGACCTGTTGAGTGACAGCTGGGTGGGTGGGGGCAGAGGGGTGGATAGCAGGGTTATATATTTTTCATGTATACAAACTGTTAACCTTAAGAAAATGAACTTGAACTACAAACACAAACATAAGCCATAAACATAGGTTTCGTTCATTTCTCTGAGTGCAGGCAAGGCTGGGGGAACACTGTTGAAGGGGAACAGAGTCTGACACTACACCAGACTGACATATAAACACAGTAGAGCTGAGAGGGAAACAGGTGCAGGGGAGGTAATGTTTTACTCACAACTGCAACTTGTTAAGCTAACAGTAACTCGTTAGGAATAAGCTTAAATGAAAGCTGTCTGTCTGTCGCCTTAACTGTTTGTCACAAATCTTAAAATGTGTCTAATTATTGTAGACTTAGATTGAATCAGCAGTGGATCAGACACTCACTGATGTCTGTGTTCTTCACTCTTGTCTGAAGCATTTTCATGTCAGGATTCTGATTTATCCTACTGACGATCTAGAAATGATTGCAATGAGAAATTAATGAGTGTATACTGAGAGTGCTTTCTTTATTCTCTTACAGATGCCAAATCTTAAAATGGGTTCTACTGTATGTATTATTGATATTCCAAATTCTCAACAGCAGGGGGCAGTATTGCACCAGAACACTATGGACTACAAAAACCAAAAACTAATCAATGCTATGTATCAACAGACTGTATCACTCACTGAATGAATAAAGTATAAAGCTCGTTGTTTACACACATCTGTATTATAGCACTAGCAAGTTTTCTTTTTCATACAAAATAACACTATATCTGGTAATCTTCACCTGCTGTGTCAGCTGATAGTTTACATTATAGCTCTGTTATCTTAGCTCTGTCTTTACACAGAAAACAGCCACAGTAAAACCACAAATCACCTCTGTTTTCTGTACGGTTTGTGATGTCAATAGCTGAACTAAAGCTCTGTTTGGAATCCAACAAACAAGGTCAGGACTGTCACAGATTAGTCTGAACTGTGGGTCACCAAATAGTCAATGCTAGGTGCCTTCATATACTTTCATAAGCCTCAGAATCAGGTGATCCCACCTTTTTTCCACCATTGACCGATTTACACAGCCAAGCCAAAGGAGGAAAAGAGGTGAAACAGACTGGACTTTTACACAGCGGACCTGTGCTCCGGAATCAAAGGGGCGGTGACGCAGCGCAACGTACAGTGTGACATATATCTCGCGTGTCGGAAATACCCCGAGCATAGCAGTGTTGGCTCTCAAAACAATGGAGGAAGAACAGAGCGCAGCAAATGTTAACATGGAGACACAGAGTCCTCCAAATGGGACCAAATGATCCCACACAGACACAGACGTCATTCCAGATTAAAGGTGAAATATTCATGGAACAGAAGGGGCTTGTGATTTCAGCATCAAACTCCATTCTTTTCATTTAGAGCTGTATCTAGTCCTCTATATTTTATCACTCGGTCACTCTTTTGACTCTCAAAGTTGTGTATTATTGTTTGCTTTCCATCTAATCACTTTCTGATGCTTTGGTCAAAGGCACTATGGTGATAGTTGTCCTCACCATGGGAGACCATCAGAGTGACTCACTACTCCCTCTAGTGGTCACATAAATCTGGTGGTTAATGTATTTAACTCCTATCTCTACAATCCATAACATTGGATACTTTTAGGTTAGTCCCTTCTAATCTTAAGAGAACAAGAGAAGACTAATGACAAGCTCCTCTAAGTACTCACAGAAATGTCAGGAAAACTGGATATCTGTTTGAAATTTTCCAAAAGTAAGGGAGGTTTAATGCTTCTTCAAATGGAATATGCCTTTCATCGTTTTCTGAAGTCCCACAAGGTGACTTTTTTTTCTTTTTATGGCACAAGTTAATTATCCTGTTAGCATAAGATAATAAAATATCTCCTTTTGGGAGTTCAGAGGCTCTACTCAGTTTAAACTTTGTATTACTAGTAATTCATAAAGCGTATTATTGTTGGAAATGAAAATATTATGTAAAAAATAGAGCATTGTTTGTTCCAATGAAGTTAATATATGCTTGTTTCATACTCATTAGGGACTGAGTCTGCCTGAAATTCTGATGCTGGACTCAGCTCTGCTACAAAATTCGCTGCACATTCTAAGCTCCACACGAGAATTAGCTTTAATATAGCGTAAGGCAGTGTAAGATAGTGCACAATCTTCCCGTGCTGACACTGGAAATCTTTCTACTAGTCTCTCACAGTCCCCTCCCTGCCTGCTTCAAAGTAAATCACCTGAAGTGATCGTGTATTCAGTGAGCGCTGCTTGCCCCTGCTGACTCTGTAGCATTAAACGTGTATTTACCAGCTGGGGGTTTGAATACATGACGAGGCTCCTGGATTCCCAGCGGGACCATACCTGCCATCGCTACACCATATCGCCCTTGAGCTAGACACCTTAACCTTAGCACAGCACACAGTTGAGTACTCATCGCGTGAAGCCGACTGTGTGTAAATGGATATAATGTTAGTGTCAGGGTGTGCAGGTCCCAGTGGATACAGAGGGGGCATCTGCAGGCGATGGAGGAACTATATAATGAATATTAATGATCACATGTGCTGAATATCTGCGGAGAGACTCTGGAGATTGTAGCGATCACCCAAGGGGAATCCACTATATACATTCATTAGCCATCAATACGCCATATCTGCTCCTGCAACAGGGCACCGCGCCTCAGCGTGCCCTCCAGTTAGAACACAGTTGTTAGAGTAGTTTGTGCGCGCATGTGTGTTCAAATTATATGCACATTACACTGCATGCGCCAAAAGCGTTATGGCGGCGCGTGCGGATATCCCAGTCTCTGGTGTGAGTCTTTACGCAGCACGCTCATCTCTCGGTAACACGCTCTCTAGTGCCTACCTGTAGGTTTATGATACGTCTGGGTCAACAGACATTGGGGACGCAGAGGGAGGTTAATGTGAAGCAGATAGTGTATCTGTTGCACTGCTGGCAAACATCAGCATTGTTAGGTAGACGCATTAGACACGCAGTCAGTGAACGACACAAGCCGAAAGAACTGCAAATAAAATGTTTTCAGACACCTGACACATTTGAGTGATTTGTTTGGATCGCAGAACAAAAACTCAGCACTGGGAACGCCTTTAAACTGGAGCTTCTTCAACAAAGACAGTGAATAAGAAATGTTGTTTTTCTGACTCTTAATGTATTACCTTCACATTTCAGTGTGTCAGACACATTAAGATGTACAAAACAGAGGAGCTGGAAGAAAAAGGAAGGTAGAGGAAGACATCTGTTAGATCAATTACCCACAGGCAGTTTAGCTTTATTCTACTTGCAGGCCTCTGAATTGCTGTCCAATTTGGCAGCAGGTAAAACTCACACAAAAGGTTATAACAT
Organism: Apogon talboti; assembly: GCA_037367365.1. Lineage (NCBI taxonomy): Eukaryota > Metazoa > Chordata > Actinopteri > Kurtiformes > Apogonidae > Apogon > Apogon talboti. The sequence goes on along the minus strand of JAPQRQ010000003.1, from coordinate 25,014,213 downwards.
CAACAATTGCAAATACACTTCCTCAAAGTGTTTTTGTCTCACACAGTTTTCCATTTAAATGTCTGTGGTTCATACCCTATGGACCGCCACACATCCAGTTATCCAGTGAAATACTGTACAACACCTTGGAATGTAAGATTTTGTCTTAACCCATAAAGACCCAGTGCTACTTTTGTGGCAGTTCCCAAATGAATTTTTCTGTAGGTTTAACTTTTCTTAAGTGATATATCGCCATTTATTATAATATTATCGTCTGTATTTTGCCTTGTTTTCAATGTAAATCATGCGTTTTCCCTGTATTTAATTTACTGATGTTCATAAAACTTCAGATTAAAGTTAAGGGTTATTATATCAAAAACATATTGTATTATATAATATTATCCTCTGTACTTTGCATTTTTAGTGTAAATCAGGTATTTTCCTATATTTAATTCACAGATCATGTCGATGTTTATTATAGCTCAAAGGTTATTATATCAGAAACAGAGAAAACTGAAGAAAAAGTGACTTATTCAGCAAAGATATGAATAAGTGAATGTAAACCCAGTGTGTCCATCCACTGTCATTGATCCAACTCCATGGGTTTTACTGGTAAATCAATGTTGTAGAAGATGATGGTGTTTCCACGTTCACTATGGAGCCTCTGAACATTCAAATGGGTCATATCTGATGACCATGAAAAGACGACAAACTATATTTTACACCAATTATTTACATGTATTGATGGGATTAGTGGATCAACAGGTATTAAACATTTGTGGTCACCAGTGGCTGCTTGGGTCTGTATGGATTAAGGAATAAAATGATTGCAAAGATAGTATGAACCACAAGTATGAACAACAACATCTGTTATCAGAGCAGTTTAGAGAAGTTGGTGACACCTCATACCCACAAAAGCAGAGAAAACGCCAGGTATCATAATGACACTTCTTGGCAACAGGTGAGCTACATAAATACTGAAAAAGGAACAACTGTATAACACTATGTTCTAAAACCAGCTACTGGTGATGTGACAGGCTGAGTTGTGGGCCAAACCATCCGCCAAGTTGGGTTCTGAGACAGGTCACTTCACACCGCTGCCACTTTTCCCTGCAACATCCTAAAACAGTTTTATCTCATCAACAAATCTTTGGACTGAACCGGGCTTTAAAGCTGTAGTAGCTTTATTGGGCTGACATAACCTTTCAGTCTATTGTAATTCAAGAGGTTTGGCAGGAGTTATGCTGTCATATGTTTTCTTGGATAGAAAAACTCTTTTGTTCCCTTTGCCATAAACAATACAGACACATCATTTTTCCACCTGTATTTTATTTATCTAATTATTCATTAGTTAGTTGAGTATGATGTAGTTTTCATACTAATTTATATTTCTATTCATAAATCAGTCTTTTATTGTTTTTATACTGTACTTCATCTGCGTTGGCTTGCTCTGTCTTTTTTTTTTTTTTATCTGATTGTAAATGGGCCACAATGTAGATGATTTTCTGTCATGACAGATGATAAAGTATTCTGATTCCGGTTCGAGGGGATTTTCCGATAAGAGGTCTTTTCACGTAGACAATGTTCCTTTTGGCTGTTCTACATGCCCGTGTTCATCTACCTTTTCCTGTTTTCTGCCTACTTCAGCTTTAAAAGTGGAAACATTTCATTTCAAATTGGGTCAGTAGAAGGCTGCCAAGGCTGTCATCGACAGACAAAAGTAGGACTGTAGTACAACAGACTACTGTGCTGTACAGTAAGCTGTACATGAGTACACTAGAGCTCAGCTGAAGTGCTCTTCCATTATGCCTGCTGCTTTTGGATTAAAGACTTAGGCATGGCAAAAAAAGATAGATTCATCTGTCCTCCATCCCACAGGTAGGCTTTTTACACAAATAAATAACCACAGTCAAATTATTTGGTACTGTCAACTCAAGTACAAACTACTTTTGGTGAAGCAGTGTCCAATCTGTGGCAACTGTTTTTATTTTAACCCTTTTTAAGCCATTATAACAGGCCGTCTAGGTGTCTTCATGTTTTCTTTGCAATAAAAGTGTAAGAAAATGTTCTTTTGCACCTTTGTTTTCAGGAAGAATTTAACTTTCAATATCTGGCTATTAATTATAGCCAGATATAATAACTGCTTAAAAAGTTGTGTTTTAGTAAAAAAGAAAAAAAAAAACATTTAAAGTTTTTAGCATATTTATTATCAGAAACAACGACACTTTTTGAGATTGAAAAAAACAAACTTTCAACTCTTACATCTGCTCAAACATGATTTTTGGTCTTGAACATTCAGTATCCATATTATGGCTTCATGTTTTTGGTTATTTCCAGGTGTTTTTTAGCCTATGTGGAAGAACTTATAATAGAGTCTCACATTGCTGCCGTAAAGTGTTATATAATGTCGGAAAGCTCAGGATCTCAGCTTTCAGATGCCGTTTGAATTTTGTGGATTGCACAAACGGTTCAGGAGTTACAGTCATTTGAATGCTGCAAAGTGCAACATGTAGCGCCGCAGACACTGCCGTTGTTAAAGGGTTAAAACAAGATTGGTCTCTGTGAAGTGAAAGTGAAGAGAGAGGAACATTTGCACAAATGATGACTAATCGTCAAAGCCTTCTTCGCGAACGCCCCACAAATAAACGTGTCACCTGTTTTCACCGCCTACTTGACACTGAGTAATCGCACAGTGAGAGACATCTGCCATGCTGCTGGATGGCACAGTTGCCTCCTACATTTGTCCCGGCCAATGGGAACGGAGAAACTGAGCACTGCAGGAAGTACAGAGGGATCAGAACTGACCCCGCCGAGGGAGGCATCAGATGTTGCAGAGAGCTTTTTGTACAAACAATAAAATAAATGATATTGAATCGCAGCAGATGGTGCCTGTGATATGTGCGATCCATTTTTCTTTATTTAACCTCGTTAAAATGCGAGAATTGCAACACTACCCGACATAATATTCCTTGTTTTGGCTATGAAGGTTATTTTAGTGAAATATCAGGTCTGAGCCTTTGCAGCCAAAGAAGAGAACACCTGCTATGGGCACAAATAACTGTTTGCCAAGGAGAAAGCAAGAGTAAGAGAGACTGGGGACATCACACGCTCGGTGTATACCAGTTAAATGTGAGTCGGGCTAACGCGTGATGCAGATTGTGATTTAACTTCACCCTAAGCTGCAAAAAGAAAATCAAAAGGAAGTGTTTGTATTTGTGTTAGTGCATGTTTCTGTGTCTTGTTGCTGCACGCTCCGACCATCGACTTCTCTACGTGGATTAAAATAAACACTGAATAATTTACAAGTGTTATCTGACCCAGGTTTACAGAAGAGCGAGCCTTATCAATAGGATCAAATGAAATCCAGGTACGTTGGATATGAGCCAGTACTTTAATGAAGGGCTGTTATATATCCTTCTGTTAACAACTGCAGCTTCTCTAAGTGTAAGGGTCTGTCTGGGGGAAACTAAAGCACTGACGGAAATGCAAATCAAATGCAAATCTTTTTTTTTTTTTTTTAAGCATCGACTGTATAATAATTACTCTCTCTACAAGAAATTAGACGATTACAGACAAACTAAGGACACTTAATTGGTTAGCCGGAGAAAAAAGATCTCTTAACTATTGCTACCAAATTGTTAATACTGTGCATTGCATGGGGATACAGAGTAAGTAGGTCAAAGGAAACAGGGATTCTTTTAAAGTTTTTATTTCATGTGTTTGGTATTGGTTTTATAGAAATGTAAAATGTGTGTATTTTTTGCTTTTGGGTGTTATTGTAAGATAGAAAAATGCAAATATGAGGCCTAAGTGCAAAGCTGTTTTGGAATGCAAGCGATACTAATAAACATATCTAAAACACAAAATAAGACGATTTATATTTCTGACTCCACTTTGATGAGGATGAAGTGGGAAAACAAATTGAATTACCTTGAGAATTTTAATTGTAGGTTAAGAAATTATGATTTAATTCAGGAGGCATAAACAAACAAATCTAATTTGAAAGTATAAGGAGATTTAGTGCTGTGGTGGTATATAATTATGCCTCATCATTTGCATTGGTAACAATCACACACAGAGAAGTGGAAGAATTGTGTGTGTATACTGAGATTTTTGTGTGATTTTCCATCGTTCTGTGTTGGTTGACAGACAGTTACATAAGTGTGTGTTTGACTGGGAGCCATGAGATGGTGTATCAATAGAAGCATGCTAACAACACATGCCTGAATGCCTCTTTAAATGAATCATCTGTCTTCCTGAGAGACCACAAGGCACTTAAGCAAAATCTACTTGACCTGCTCTAAATGCAGACAGAAGTAAAGACAATTGTGTGCTAAACCCAACGCTGTTAAACAAAAGGATTTCATTCTTCATTACCAGCGGAGGGGAAAATGAGTTTGTCTTTATGGATCAGTGCTTGCAAACCAAGCAGGTAGTGCACACACCACCTGACAACCAAATAACCATAACAGTTTCAGAAACCAAATAACACGCCAATCCTACACAGCGCAAGGCCAGCGCCGTGATTCAGCCGGTTAGTCAGTTAGAGGGAGTTGATGGACAAATAAGCATTACAGCCCTCGCCTCTTTATCTACTTGTTCTGTTTCGAACTGCACTCTGATTGATGGCTGAATGCAGGCCTTAATTTGTAGGAGGTGAAAAGACGAGAGTCACAATGGCTGACAAAACAGGAACAAAGCAGGGAAGATATAGATAGAAGACAGGAGGAAAAAGGAGATGTGAACATCCATTGTTAATCCTCGGCAGAGATAGGCTGCCATTTGTTGGCGGCGCCGTACACTGGTGTCTGGATTCCCATTACGTGTACCGTACGACTTTCACATCTTATTCAGTGGTATTCCTCTGGAGTAAAGCCACTCATTTGTTCCGTTTTACAATTCTATTTGGCAAGAGTGGCTACTATTTAAAATGAACATTACTTACTTATAGGGCTGACCAGCTCAAAGCTCCAGTAATTGCAATGCTAATAAATGCTAAAATTGGCATTCAGATGCTTTATCCTATTGCCTAAGGGCACTTTATTCAGTCCTAACTTGTTTGGGCAGAGTTTTTTTTTTTTTCCCCTCCAGACTTTTCAGTTTAATCTGAGCCGTAGTTGCAAGTGTGAAATTCTCTTTGCCATGCACTCTGCACCAAGTCACTGCCATGTGGACTGACAAAAATAGGTAGCATCGGTCCAAATCAAACTGAACTAATGGTTGAAGTATGAAAACACTACTACTACATTAGTTTGGAGTTTCAGGCTGATTACAGGAGGATACAAAATGCTGTTGACAGTCATGAACCCATAAAGACCCAGTGCTACTTCTGTGGCAGTTCCCAAATATATTTTTCCCCTCTATATTTAACCTTCATTAAGTGATTTGTCACCATTTTTTGTAATATTATCCACTGTATTCTGCATTTTTCAGTGTGAATCAGTTATTTTCCTATATTTAATTCACTGATCATGTAGATGTTCATTAAACCTCAGAGTACATTCAAAGGTTATTATATTAGAAACACAGAAAACTGAAGAAAAAGTGACTTTTTTCTGTAAAATACATCATTAACTGAACATAAATCAAGCATCTCCATCTACTGTCATTGATCCAACTCCATGGGTTTTACTGGTGAATCAATGGTGTTGAAGATGACAGTGTTTCCACGGTAACTACGGAGCCTCTGATGAACAAGAAAAGATGACAAACTGCATTTTACAGCAATGCGTTGATAGGTTTAGTGGTTCAGAAATTATTAAACCTTTTAGATCAGTAGTTGATTTGGTTGCCAATGACTGTTTGGGTCTTTATGGGTTAAACAAAAGATGAAGAAAAAATTGCAAAATGAGATGCATAAGCACAAGAAAGACATGACATTTGTAATGGAAATGCGATCAGAAGGAGAAATAACAAGTCCATTTGAAAATACACATTAAAATGTAGAAACTTTTAATGCATTTTCACATCATGCAAAGAAAGTTCTTTAGTGCGCAAAATTGCAATGTAAAACCATAACTAGTAGAGAGTTGAACAAAAATACAAAACTTGGTTTGGACTTTCAGGTGTGAAAGGTTCAAGATTTTATCTAGGATGCAATATTTTGTTGTTACTCATGGGTTAGTTTTTGCAATATGGTGAAGAGAAGGCTTCATATACTTTCAAATTTCTTTTTTTTTTTTCACTTCCGTAGATGAAACCAATGTCACCGCTCCAAGAGATAAAAATCTTATAACTCCTCGAATGGAGAGATGAATGTGTCAGGGAACTGTTGGCTCATCTCATAACTCCCTGTTCAGTGCCGTCTCCCCCCTCCCTCTACTTACTCTCCTCCACATCTCCCTTGAACTCTGTTTGCAGTTCAATGCAATTCATGTTTTCCTTCTTCACAAAACATTTAATTTTCTTCAGATTTCCCCTACACTTCCTCCAACTGTACAAATGTCCTCATAAATGTTTCCATTTCCTTTGTCTTGTTTCCTCATCAAGCTTTTCCCGTTCCTAGGGTCTGCAGTCTGTTTAGAATAACCAGGTGCAAAGTAATTGCTGTCACACCCTAAAGACCTTAACCCTTTATAGTTCACTGATAGAAATACTCTGAAATTCAAAATTTCAACCTCAGTGTGTTATTGAAGGATAGAACAAAAATGTATTACTATTGTGAAATAATAATAATAATAATAAAAAAAGTATTGTTATATAGAAAATCAATGTCAGTAAAGTTACCATATTTGGTTCCTTACCCACAAGTGGAAAAAAATAAAAAATAAAATCCAAGAAGTATATGTAAAAAACACAAGAAAAACACATTGAAAGGAAGATGTATTTTAGAACATTAGACCAATATAAGTGCTGATCCAGACACCTGTCACATCCACATTATCCCTTTGAACATCATTCCTTACATTAGTACCATTACTTCATGGTACCTAACAAAGCAGGTACACTCACTGTTCATGCAGAGGTGGACCTTACAGACCCTGTAGACCACATTGGACCTGAAATTGTTGACTCCCTGTCCTCACTGTAACTGTTTCTGTCACTGTCTTGTAATGTAAGTGGAAATTACCAAAAATAGTCACTTGCCCGACAAAAGGGTCAATCAAGGTCTAAATGTGAGAAAGTCAAAAGACTAACTGTTTGAGGATAATTTATAGAACACATTTCACTACACCACAGCAAAATCAGAAGTAAAACACTCATAAGATCCTGGCGTGATCGACCTATCAAAACTGGCAGGTCGGTCACGCCTCCATAACATCAGCTGATAAAGACTCGTCACAGAAACAGTGGTGACACTTCTGAGGACGGCGGAAGTATCCGCCGAAACATGTCAAGATCCACAAGGTATGTGTTTGGAGCAAAACTTATGTCTTAAACAAAAGAAAGAAATAAAGTTAAACTCATAAGATCCTGTATACTTTGCCCAAAGTAGTCCTTTCAGACAAGCACCGTCTTTATAACATACACGCAAACATGTGCACTCTGCTCCAACCTGCAATTACAGAAGCAGCCACTTCAGGCAATTTGGAAGCACTGCGATAAACTACTAGGTGTTTACATCATCAAAACGGCGCTGCACTCACAGGAGAAAGGAAGATGGGAAATTAGTATCGTTTGTCACATATCAAGATTAAGGAGCGCTGACTGGAGTAAACTCTGTTTTTTTTATGCCACACTGATGGTGCCTTCTTCAGCTTTACTTGCTGCGCACTATCATCTGTAAACAAGCAAAGTGGGGGAACACTCAGCCGCTGTATTGCTGTAGAGAAATGTATGGAGTTTAGTTTGTTTAATGTAACAACTCAGCAAAAGGGAGACTAGAGGAAAATGCGAGTTAGCGCATCTGTGCAGCAGCGTGGAAAAGTAGAGCAGACAGCCCGCGTTATTGCATGTTCAGCTGTACAGCGCTGCGGAAAACTCACTGAAGTCAAACTACATACACCGATCCGCCGTAACATTATGACCACTGACAGGAGAGGTGGTGATACTATTGATTATTTCATTAGAATCATTTTGCACAGAGTACTCGCTGTATTTTATTTTTCCTTGCTTAGTGTACAGTTTATTTCCTTTATTTCTTATTGTTTAATTGTTTACATTGATCGTGTGAAGGGAACTCGCAAAGTAAGAATTTCATTCCTCAGTACTGCCATGTACATGACAATAAACTTCTTCAATCTTGAATCTTGAATCTTGAACAATGGCACCTTTCACGAGGATGGATGTATTAGGCAGCAAGTGTTGGATGCAGCAAATTAGTAACATAATGAACTAAGTGACTGTGACCAGGTTCATACTGTAACGGTGATGACCGGGTCAGAGCATTTCCACAACTGCAGGTGTTGTTGGGTGTTCCTGGTCTGCAGAGGAAGGACATCCCAATCTCAGGACAGCTGATCATCTGTGGGAGGTGTTGGACAAATAAATCCAATCTATGGAGACTCCACCTTTTCCAGGACTTCAAGGATCTGCTGCTACTGTCTTGGTCCAGATACCACAGCACACCTTCAGAGGTCTGATGGTGTCTAGGCCTCAGGTCTGAACTGTTTTTGTGGGAAAAGGGGAACCTAAACAATATTAGACAGGTGGTAATAATGTTATAGTCCCATAGATGGTGGATTGATTGTTGTTTTTTAGCCCCTTTTGGTAGGATCTAACCACTTTACACTGGGAATGAACAACATGGACTGGAGATGCTCTGACCCATTATAATTTCTCCCTCGTCAAAGTTGCTCACATCCGTACTCCTGCCCATTTTCCAAATCTTCACTTGCTGCCTATTATATCCCACCCACTGACAGGTCCCATTGTAATGAGATAATGAAAACTAATACCACTTTGTCTGTCACATGTCAGAAGGTTATGGCTGATCAGTGTATGATACCACATGAAGCCACGAGGAGTTCTTTTTATCTTGCTCTGTCTTTCACCGCACTACAAACACTTCATATTCTGTTACATCTTTTACTCAGTTTACTGTACTACTAAGTACATATGCCAACAGATACATGTAGTCTACCTTAACCTCCTAGGACCCACTGTCCATGTATGAGGACAAGAAATTCACAGCTTTATACATAAAAAAGAAGAAACAACATGTCCACCGCAAATGACATTCCATAAACATTGTTAAGAATGCATCTGAAAAAACTGTTGCATCATGATGTTTCCAATATAAGCAATTATTTAATTAAAAAAAGCCAAAACTCAAAATCCTGTGGGGCTCTTAGGAGGTTAAAAACTAATATTGTCTCATTTTTGCTTATTTTTCTTCCAAGGCATTTTATCAGTGCAAATATTTTTCTTTCTTTTCTTTCTTTTTATTTTATTACGTGCATAAAGTGTTAATAGAGTGCACAAAAATTCAAGTACATTAGTTATAAAGAAGAAAACAGTTACATAAATAAATAATAAATAAAAAAAATCAACACATAACTTACAGATCAATGGAAGCAAGGCTGTTGTATTTGCTCCAAAATTAGCAAAGACTCACTTTTCCCATCAGCCCCTGATTTTACACGAAGCCCAAAAACATATCTACATATGTAATCTACCCTGTGCACACAGTGTAAATCTACCCTTCCACTCATGACACTGGAGGATGGGGTTGACACATGGAAACTGTACGAATATACAGTATTTCTGTCCTGGAAAATCAAATATCATTTCACTCTCTGCTTGATTGACAAGAAGAGAGGTGGTAAGTGCATGTTATTGTTATTTACGTTAGATTTCTTTCACTCATGTCATGCTGTGTGAAATCAGAGGAGGTACAAACCGCCTTCTATGGTGCCAATTCTATTTGAAAAGGATAAGTTACAAGGCTACACAATGCACCACAGAAAGTAAATGAATACAGCCTGTCTGAGCTCTAAACTCTCATAGATTTGTTTACTGGGTTTCACTTGAATGTAATTAAAGTTCAAGGAAAAACTGCGTCCTCATCCTTTGCGCCTCACAAAACACTGCTTTAATATTTGATATACTATGAGCTTACATCGCTACAGGAAATACAGTCAGAATCATTTTGTACTATTTTGTGAGATATAGCATGGCGGTTGCAGATGTCTAGTGAATACCCCTCACCCCACCATCCTCTACGGTGGCCAGTAAAAACATGAAAAACAAGTGTGTCTTTGTACACTGTGGGTTTTCTAACAAAGATTTATTGTCATGGGATGTGATGAAGAGAAGTCTTTAATCAAACATTCAAAGACTAAACTTAGCAAGGCATGCAACACCGAGATGTGACAACGGACGTCTCAATAAAAAGCCTTTTTACAGTTACCATCATGTACGCATATGATAAAGTTTTGCATCTATTTGGGAACAAAACAGGTGTTAGAATAT
>JAPQRQ010000003.1:24986735-24999033 GCA_037367365.1 Apogon talboti | reverse complement strand
ATAAGTTTTGTCAACTGTGTTTACATAACGGATGTGTATTTAATAGGGCAGTCACGGTTTGGTTCATAGCACAGTTTTTGGGTCACGGTTCATGTTACAATACAATATAGTAAAAGATTGAAAATCTCACATGTAAATGCCTTAGTGTTTTTTTCATTTATTATGACACAGAGTAGTGAAATTCTGCCTGCACAGACTGGTAGCAGGAACAGAGCAGAAACAAATGACAACTAATGGGCAAGATTCACGAAATAAGGAATAAAAGAGTTCACTGAACTGAACACAACTGATGAATGAGGATCATACGGTACATCAGAAGTTGCCCTGGCACCATTCATGATAAGAGGTCGATAATAATTCTGGTCCACACTCATAGTAGGTGACACACCTTTAACAATGGGTATATAATGGAAATAGTAGAAGAGAAGGTTCCTTCAAAGCTCCTGTAGAAACATGTACATTCCTTACATACATTATCAGTCAGTTAGGAAGTCTGTTTCATTACTAGCTTTAATAAATCCTGTGATGCCTTTCCCTTAAAACCCTCTAAAGCGGGTCAAAACTGCATTCCACTGAGACTTACTCCACTTATGTCTTTGTGCACGCCTGTAAACATTTAGATTTAGTTTATCCCCCCTGGAGGGAAATAGACTAAGTGCTGCTGCCATGCAAGAGTCATACAAGCTCTCAGTGTGAGTACATTTATTCCCCAGGAGGTGATGTGAGGTTGTGTTGCACGACAGCAACATTCTGTACACTCGCTGAGGAATAAGCCGGTAAAAATGAGATGCCACTATGATTAATAACCATAAAAGTATATGCACACATTTGACTTGAGGTGGCAACAATATGGACGCTATGAAGCGAACAATGACAGAGTTTGGCAATTTCTGCTCAGAAGGTGCAGTCATGCACATGGGGGACTATAGCCAATTTCTTCAAAACGCAATTTTCAGGAGGTGTATAGTATATACGGTAGGTATTCTTAGAGTCTCAGTAATCATATGGACCTTCTTCCAAAACACAGGCACAATCAGAGAATATTCAGATATGAATGCAATGAGTCAGTGCATCTATTAGCTGGCACAAGTCTATATAAGTGTGTGTGTGTGTGTGTGTGTGTGTGTGTGTGTGTGTGTGTGTGGGGTGCCTCCTTCACTACTTTCCATCAGGCTGTGTGCTGTCAGGCGGTGTTGTATAGCATGGAACCATTCGATCAGTCTCTGGGAATAGAGTGTGTGTCTGCAGCATGGTAGATGGCCACCACTCCTCTCCCAGGAGCCAGCTGACTTTAATTGAAGCTCCACTGAAACACAAGCCCGGGCAGTACGGAGGCTCACACATACAACACTGCTATCTCCAGCATCTCTGTCTCCCATAGAAATGGAATTAGACTGACAGTCACTGGCCTGCAGAGCTGCAGTGTGACAAACACACAAAAAAGAAATAGATGCACACACACTTTTAAAAACACTCTCTTTGAAACAAATAAACGCACACGCACACACACACACACACACACACACACACACACACACAATAGAGCACATACACGGAAACACTAGTGCTTTCACACAAAGACAGAGTGATGGAGTGGCTGTGGCTCTCCATCAACCCAGGAATCTCATATTGCTTTATATTGGACTGAGCTGCAGAAAGGGGATGAAAGAAGGAGACAATGGAAAATGGGAGGATCAATGGATGGAAGAGTTAGTGATGAGAATAACAGTAGAGTACCGGAGGAGAGGGGTGAGAAAAAAAAAAGTCTTGGGAAAAGACAAGGAGAGGCACGTTGAGGAAGAGGAGGATGAAGAGGAAACGAAGCAAGGGGCGGATGTGTGGACGGAAAATTAATAGTTAACCTCTTTGTGGTTTTCGCTCTTCTCCGTTGTTAAAAACAGGTTGAGGCTGAAGGTTAAGAGCTTATCATTGTTTGATTCTGCTAACCATGAAAGCACGGGATGATGAGTCATTACACAGCATAAATGACTGAATAAATAAACCAACCTACTGTCAGGAAGTAGCTTAAACCACATCTGTGGCTTCTAACACACACACACACACACACTCACCTCACATGGTGCACTGTAATAGCCTCTGTACTACAATACACTGATAAAACATATTATCTCAACTCAGCTCCTTATGAATGATGGAGTGTCGTATGAAGTCACAATATTCTCCCAAAAGTAAGAGTGATTTCGGTTTATTTACATGTGAGATTTCCGTATTGTCCTTTTTTCTGTGCTCCTATTACTGGTTTGAAAAGGGCTGTATGGCTAAACTGCAAATCCAATTATATTTGGTTAATGTGTCCTGAATTACATTTTGTAGCAAATGTAATCAGCACCCTCATTTTGCTGTAAATGTAATTTCTCATTGAAGGTTTTCATATTAGGCAGGAGGTGGTTGTGGTGGATGACAGATACACAAAAGCCTGGGCTATGCATCCTGAGTCCAGTAACATAATAGGTTTAGGCGGTAAAGCCTTTCAGTTAAAAGGATTCCATGTAGTATTGATATTCCAAACTCCCAACAGCAGGAGGCAGTCATGTACCAAAACACACTTATGACTACCAACTGGACCAATGAATCAATGCTATGTACAGTATCTACAGACTGTAAAACTCACTGAATAAAGTATATAGCACATTATTTACACACATCTGTATTATAGTGTCATTAAGTTTCCTTCTTGAAACAAAAACTCAAACTGTGAAAATAACACTTTTTCATATAATCCTCACATCCTGCGTTAGCTGATAGTTTACATTATAGCTCTGTTAGCTTAGCTCTGGTTGTAGACAGAAAGCAATCACAGTGAAAGGGTGCTTCTATGAATCTGGCTAAACATTCAAACAAGATGTAGACTAATGTTATGAAGCACTTTGGGTCTATTTTAAGAATAAAGATTTACTGAGATAAAAAAGAAACTATTTTTCAGATATAACACGTTTTTATTGGACAAAAATCTGCATGTAACACAGACACCACGTTTCTACAATGAACTGCCCCGTCTTTTTCTTACATTTCTTTCCTACACAAGGCCAATCCACAGACGACTCGGTGATATCTGAGTTTTCCCCTGAAATTAGGACTACTCACTATTCCAGCAGTGCGCGGATGATTCTGTCTGCAATGATTACCCCCACATACAGTAACCAAGGTAAAAAGGACAGGACAATTACGCGCTACTATATTTTTGAATATCATTTTATTCTCTCACAGGTACATTTTGGGAATCAAAGTAAATATGCAAGACAGAGTGTTTCAGAAAAATGGCCACTATTGCAAAATCAGTCGTGATTTATTTGTGTTTAAATGGGCAGGTTAACGCCCACGTAACGCGAGTGGACACGATAGGTTACGCACGAAACCTGGAATGAGACTGCAGATCCATGAAATGTCTGGATTAGAAAAATTACTAGGATCGTCAAATTTAACACAGTGTCTTTATTTATGGCAGTATATAAGAACATTTCAAGATAAATGCAAAAATCCTATTTTTGGACCCACCCATATTTTATTAAAAATTCATAAAACAAGAGTATAATTTTTTTTACATTTATATGATGTCATCATTAGGTACATCCTGGGGGGGAAATATGTCTAAATTTCTCTTTTATTATAGGGTCTAAAAAGCCAGATACCAATATAAACCATAAATCACCTCTGTTTTCTGTATGGCTTGTGTTGTAAATTGTTGCACTAAAGATCTGTTTGGAATTGTCCAAACAGGGTCAGAACGGTCACAATTTAGTCTGAACCATGGGTCGACAAACAATTAACTTAGCAAAGATAACAACATAACATAATAACTTTATACCTTCATAAGCCTCATGCTCAAACTCACCGATGTAGAAGAAACACTGCCATTTCAGCATCAAATTCCATTGTAAGTCCACTTTTTTTTTTTTTTTTTTTTTTTACACATTTTGTTGAAATATGATAACCAAAGCACATTTCTGTTTACATTGTAGCCACATATGAACACATACCAGAAACCTCAGAAGTGTGCAAATATTCTTAAATCTGATCAAAACATACATGAAAGAGAATCATGTATAAATCAGCTCGCAAATGTTTATGCTTAGTATGCAGATATACTTAAAACTTGTACTGTGTTGTCAAATTAACCATGAATTATAAATGTGAGTCAACGGTTTGTAAAATTAGCTGAATAGGTAACTGGTGATTAATAATCAGCAGAAAATTCAGAGTCAGTCTTGATAAATGCCAAATATTAGCTCGGCCTTGAGGAATTACAGCTTTAAAGCTCTGAAAATTGTACAAAGAAAAAGAAGCATACATAATAAACTCTGACTTATGGAGAAATACACTGAATATGTTTGAGTTAAACACAGTGAATATGTTTTCTCTGCTGCGGACAGAGAAAAGCCCACCGACGCCGGCGTGTAGTAGCTTTTTTGGCTGCATAGTAGATTTACTCCATTTGATTTGTAATGCCTTTTGATTTCCCTCTAACAAACGCAATACAAAGAAACTCCGACTTATCAATTATTAATTTCTCCAAACCCTGTGGCATTTTCCACTTTACACCATAATCTGCAAGCCAAGGTCACATAGTAGCAAGTTGTAGTAACGTTTTGATAGCGTGCTTCATTACCCTCCCCCCGTTTTAAAATTTCACACGGTACATTAATATATTCCCACCATTAAGGGCCTGCATAATGAGCGGCAGGACTCTGTTTAGCATTCAGTAAACACCTGCCTGGTCCCAAATCATATTTCACTCTTGCTCTTCGTCAGCAACTCTTAGAAGATGATGTAGGAGTTGTGGTGTAGAAGGACAGGAAGGGCAAGGGGGCTATTTGTATTCTGCTAATCCTCCAGTACAGCGCTGCAGAGGGTAATGGGGGTTAACCGGACTTTGACTTAAACGCACACTGAGCTCCCCACTGTCAGGCAGTTTCTTAAAGGCCAGAGGAAGGTGCACCTCCAGATACAAACCCCTCCATCGACCTGCTCACTCGGGGCTGTCTTGGATCTCTGATGGGGTTATGAAGGTGTTGTGGGTAGAGAAAAGTGTGGATGGGGAGAGCCAAGAGACTGATGTGAGTTAAGCTATAGCAGTGGTAGAGGTGCCAACGGAAAAGACTATGACTCTATTATAGACTTTACACTCATACTGTATGTACCCCCTTTTTTACTTAACCCACAAAGACCCAGTGCTACTTTTGTGTCAGTTCCTCAATGAATTTTTCTCTCTATTTAATCTTTCTTAAGTAATTTACCAGCATTTATTATTATATTATCCTCTGTATTTTGCATTTTTCACTGTGAATCATGTATTTTTCTATATTTAATGTCCTATATACAATTCAGATGTTCATGAAAACTCACAGTAAATTCAAAGGTTATTATATCAAAACAGAGAAAACTGAAGAAAACAATTACTTTTTCAGTAAAACATATCATTAACTGATCATAAAACTAGTGTGTCCATCCACTGTCATTGATCCAAATCCATGGGTTTTACTGGCGAATCAATATTGTAAAAGATGACGGTGTTTCCATGGTAACTACGGAGCCTCTGAGAGTCCAAATGGGTCATATTTGATGACCAGGAAAAACATGACAAACCAATTATTTAGTATTGATAGGTTTATTGGATCAACAGGTATTAAACTGTTTACTTCAATATATGTTTTTGGTCACCAGTGGCTGTTTGGGTCTTTATGGGTTAAATACACATTTTTATTATGTGTTATGTATAACCTTTTTCCATTGAAACACAGTCTAAGCTTAATGCTGTCTATCAAACTAATAGTTGTTTATGAAATGATAAACTACTCAATGTATCAGTTAGGTTTTGCAGCAGAAACATATGAACCACTGCAGTAAATATTCAGTGGAAGGCTTTGTTTTTAGTGTGACTGGAAGGGTAAAGTTTAGTCTAGCGCCCCCTTGTGGTTGACAGGTTGCCAAATACTAAAATGCAACACCTCCAAACATAAATTATAAATGGAAGCAAGTTTGGTGGAAAATGTTAGATGGTTTTCCACTTCTGCTCAAGGTAAAAAGATACAGAACTGAGTGCTATATTCCATGGATACAGTTAAACCTCTAACAGCTGATCTAAGAGGGAACCCAGACATAAATGAAATGAACAGATCCACAATAAAAAATTGTAGTGGCCTGGTAGCGTCGAGTCCTTAACGCTAAAAATACAATTTTAAACTCTACAGTATTTGACTAAATGAATTCATAATGATAGGTTACATTATTTTATATGCAAAACTTCAAACATAAAGTTAAGAGTTTCCTCAATAAGCCATAGCTGAAGTGCAGCGCCTACAGTGTAAAACATTCATGTTAAATAAATAATGAACATACGTATTACATAATAAAACACACTCACAGAAGACATTCTATAATGCCCTTTTTAACTCAGTAAATCACTGGTCATACTATACTATGCCCTGTGTGGTATTTTTTTTTTACTTGTCCATAAATATATGCATGTGACTGTGTTCTATCAGTTTGTCAATCTATTTTTATACAACCTGTCCCAATTTGCAGGGACCTAAATCCTATTTGAGCACGTTAGCCGAAAAGGAGTGAAAACATGGTGTGATCAACGATAAAATAGACAGATAAAGAGGACAGAAGCAAACGCACGGCGTCTATGCTTATTCCATTTAACTGCAATGCGCTATTTTCTCCTATATGAAGTGCAAACTGAGGAAGACGTACGAAAAACAATACATATTCAAGTGAAGCATTTCTGTGTCGCATCTCCGACTTCTAAATTATTCATTCTGGTATAGAACGTACATGCTGTATGTCATATCTTAGTCTCGCATTTGCACATTTCATCCACTCATCAGGCAGCAGCTTTACATTATGAATTCACTAAATGGGAAATTAGTCGACCCGAGGCTCAGGTCGGACAGTTCATCGCATGTTGCAGACACCGTTGCCTTCAAGGACATTAGTTTTACAGGCGGGATATTCACACTTTCTAATATAGTTGAGCTTCTTTAAAATGGTTATGGTCAGTATGGTTGCAATAATGAATCCTATCAAAACTGTATGTGAGATAATTAAAATCAGTCATTTCTGTCTATTTTTACATGAAATAATAATTGCATCATGTTCAGGCTATTATTGTATTTCCCCCCAGAATACTGACTGTTGTTCATTAAAATTAATTTATCACTCTTTTAAACTAAATAGAGTTTGTATTAATACACTTTATTTAAATGTAATGTAATATTCATTCATAATAAAACAAACTGAATAAAGCACTCTAGTACTGAAGTTCCTTTTTTTGTAGGACTGTAAGTAACTATTCTGATTAATTTTGTGGTTAATATAGTGATTATTTTTTATCTATTCATTGGTTAACATACCAATATATATATATATATATATTTTATTTTCAAATTTTCATTTAAATATTTCCCACAAAGACACCTATTTTATGGGAACTGTGAGTCTCATTTTAATGAATTTCTTCCACAATACCTTTTTTTTTTCCAGGAGTGAAGAAAAATGGATTTCTTACACCTGATCTCACTGATTATGACTTAAGAATGAATATATTTATTTGTATTTGTTTTATTTATTTGCTCATGAAAAAAGAAAAAAGGGAAGACAAAGATATTCAGACAATAAACTATACAGGTGAGACAAAAGACAATAACCACTGAAGATATACAACAAATGAGCGACTAAAAATTAAATAAAAATAAATAAAAAAAGATTGAAATGTAGTCAGTGTATATTATGCGCTAATGTGAAAAAGTGAGGTTTTTTACACATATATGCGTACATGTAGACAACTTTGAATACGAATCAGCATGCGATTGAAAAAAGAAAAAAAATCTGAAACTTGAATGTAATGTCTTTGTCTTGGGTTACACTAAATATCTAAATATTTAGTATGACTGACGTATAATTTTATGTTTAATTGCTAAAAAAATAGTGAAATGAAAATGAAAAAGGGAAAATGTTGAGCGAAAAATATGTGATTAAATAAAATGCACAATCTTAAGATATTTGTATATATTTGAAGGGACAGAACTACTTAACCAGATCTAATGACAGCATTTATCTGAACTTGTTCAACTGGGAAAAAAGCTAAACACAAGTTCAACAGCATTATTTTATCTATTATTGTTATTCATGTTTAAATATGTTTAACCAGAACTTCTAGATGAAGTTTTCTACATTTAACCATTCCAAAGTGAATTATCACCATTTATATTATTATCCTTTGCATTTTTTAGTGAAAAACAGAACATTTATAGATTTAATTTACTGATCGTGTTCATTAAAGCTCAGAGTAAATTCAAAGGTTATTACTGTATATCAGAACAGTGAAAACTGAAAAAAATGTCAGATACTTTTCAGCAACAAGTATCTCACTAACTGAACATAAAGACAAGCATCTGCAACTGCTGTAACTGGTTTTACTGGTGAATTAATGTTGTAGAGGATAACGGTGTTTCCATGTTCACTAAGGAGTCTCTGAACGTCCAAATAAGACAGAAAAAGCTGAAAAACTGTATTTTACCTGAATTATTTCAATATGATAGGATTAGTGGTTCAAAGGTTGTTACATATTTTAGATCAGTAGATGCGTTTGGTCACTGTCAGTTATTTAGGTCTTCAAATAACTAATATGCTGCCCTTTTTCTGACCCTGGATTGAACAAACAACATATGACAGTAATGGTCCACATGTTAGTAAGTGGAAACATGAAATGGTTATTTTTGTTGGTAAGTGTTTTTATCTAGATCCATCTTTTTCTCTTCTTTCTCTCACTCCCTCTTTTGTTCAATGTCATCCCATGTATCCATCATTACAAATTAAAAGTCCTACTGTGCACAATGTAACAAGTGGATTCAGGCGTTTGGAGGAAAAAAAAAAACTTATTTTCATCATGTGCTGCTGTAACTTTAGTTTTTTTTTAAAATATATATATATATATATATATATCATATAAAGAAAACAAATGAGATGCCGCAAATTGAATGTCAGCAAACCTGGATGTTAAAATTCACATGTAGCTTTTACATCTTATGTGAACGGAAGATACAACAGAAAAGAATGTCAGGCTTCTACTGTAGGACCAAGGCTCAGGTCTCCACTCATACTGGTAAAGTGTCCTTGAACGACAAAGAGTCCTTAAAGATGAAATTACAAATGTGATCTTACATGTCAACCCACTGGAGTGAAAAGAAAATTTCCTTGCAGGGTGCAAAAAAAACCCCCAAAATATTCCGTTGTAATAGGGACTAGCATGTGAGTCCACACTGTCCATTTCTTTTCAATGGTGATATTCTTTTGTCACCATGACTACATGACTCACTCTCTCTCTGCTTTTTCGGTAAATACCCCGGTGAGTGTTTGTGCCCTCTTCATTCCCACCAGAGATTTTATCAAAGACCCTGGCAGTGTACAATCTATTCATCTTGTCAAGTTCACTGTTGTTGACAGTTATGATTATTGGGTAGTCTATTGATTTTTACTGCAGTTTGCACTCTACGTTTTGCATGCACTCTAATATTCTGGGTTTTTCCAAACTCCGAAATAAACTAAATTCTCAATGAGGTGCTCATAATGGGATCCAACTTCAGAGAAAACATTAATGGAAACAAATACAATAAATTTTTGATTCTGTTGAACTCTGAAACCATTTACACATATGATTTTTGTCATTTATGCTCTGCGTATATACGGAAATAGAGGGTTTTAAATGGCGTAAATGTCACTGCCTTTACATTTCCATGCATCCACTGTGTTGGAATGAGAGTTAGTATTAGCATACGGACCAAACACTAAGATGAAGAGCAGAATTTTTTGAGAGACGAGGAAGAGGAAAGTCAATAATAACAAAGATGGCGATAACAGAGGAAGTATTGAGAAGGGTTAGTTGGCATAACTTCCAAAAGTTCCACCATTTCTGAAAATTATTGACGTCAAATCTCAACACTGCCCCCCATGGTTTCTGGTGGTAGTGCTCCATGTGGTCCTTATCATGAGCCTCCAGGAGATGGACACAAATATGAATGGAATGACGGACAGATGGGGCCATGTGTCTAACTTAGACATAAATGAGCCTTTGTGAGTTAAGAAAGTCATGGTTTGTTGCAGAGATAGTAAAAAAAGAATCTACTTTTGTGTTTAAACAGCTCAATGAACTACATTTCATGCTCAGCATTAGAAGCACACAGATCATGCTGAAGAAATCTAAGTTAAACAGTATTATTTCAGCTTTATACTGCATGTTTTACACTTATCTGCAATTCTTAGAGAGATTGTACAAATGTCTTTGCACCAATAACCTTTAACGTTTTGACGATTTTCTGTGCTTTGTTGTTAAAGTGATTCTCCTTGGGAGACAGTTAAAATGAACACTCAACCCCTGATAAGGGGAAAAAAGTATCAAAAAAGATTTGCCGCTTTGCTGGAAATTGATTGCGATACCAATGAAAAGGTAAAGTGAGGACAATAGTGGACTGCAAATCCTTAAGGAGCCCTCAGGAGAAAAAGAAAAAAAGTCTTAAATTTAACACGGGCTGAAGATGTTCATTAACATGACAGCAATGTCAAAAAGAACAAAGTAATTGATATGGCTGGAGGCATAAATGGTGCTTTCCAGAGCGTCAGGTCGGTCAAAGCTTCACTGAAAAGGTTTAGCGGACTAAAAAAGCCCAAACGTCCACTTTGAAAAGACTGGTCCGACACAAAGTGAAATATGTCCGCCTTCAGTTTTGTTTTGATGCCACCATTGTGTCCAAAAATGTATTCCATCTTTCAACGCAAAACAAAAAAAACAACAAAAAAAAAAAAAGATAGCTCCCTTACAGCCACAGAATCTAACATAAAAGAGTAGATCTCTCAGATGAATGGCACGATATTTCAGAAAGACTGAAGTACTTTTATGGAGCATTTTATTCTTCATCCTTACTTTCTGTCACCAAGAATGCTGACAACCTACATTCTGCAGGCGTTCTCCCCGGCGCTTCATAAGCTGCCTTCACTACCTTCTCCTGCACAAAACCACTCATACGTCTTCCAAATTCCCTTAAGAGATTGTAAAACCACCCAAAGATACTTCATGTGCGAGACAAAAACGCCATGATCACCGCCGCATCTGTCGGTAGGAAAATGGGGAATGTTAATGGACGTTTTGCCATTCCGACAACAAAGACGTAGATACAACTTGAGAAAGTTGATGACTTCAGCTCCGGAGATCAGTTGGAAGTAAAAATATTAGCTCTTGTAAAATTAAGACTAATCAAATAGGTTAATGATAATAATAATAATAATCACTGGTATTTGGGTTTGGAGCTTAAATACATAGAGGAAACAAGATTTGTTGTATTTATTACACTTTTTAAAAAAAATAAACCTCTGTTTTTGCATGTAACTATCATACAGTAAGTCCATAATCTCAGATGTGTTTGCATTTTATACGTCGGAAAAACAAACCTGCTTAGCATTCTTAGTATTAAAACCTTCATATACAGTATATATAAATGTACACGACTTGGCCTAAAAAATGTAGACAAAAAATGTTTAGGACCTATAGCTTAGACTACAGGGCGCATCCACATCGCACTGTTTATGCCACACGATACTCATGCATTGGCACAATAAATGTCCATGTTTGCATTCATTTTTTGCCATTATTGTGTATTCATGAAGGGACAGTTAGACCACTGCATAAGGTTTTCTCTAGCACAACCTAAGATTCTCAGTGGGGTTCAGCTCTGGACTCTGTGGTGGCCAATCCAAGTGTGAAAACGACGTCCAATACTCCCTTAACCATTTATTTTCACAGTCTAAGTCTGATAAATCCTGGCATTGTCATGTAGGAATATGTCTGTCATCAGACCTGGCCTTTCAGTATATCCAGGTTCAGCTGACCTAATTTTTTGGACACATAACGTTACAGAACCTAGACCTGAATGACTGAACCAGCTCCAGGTCATGACACTGCCCCCATAGACTTGTAGGCCCTAGGCATGATGGGTAATCACTTCATCTGCCTGTCAATCACTCTGGAGCAGGATCGATCTGGACTCATCAGACCACATGACCTTTTCCCATTGAAACACAGTCCAGTCTTTATGCTCTGTACAAATTGATGGTTGATGAAGAAATGAGCCCATACTCACTGCAGCTGAATCATATTAATCACTGCAGTAATTATCTAATGGAAGGTTATTATTTATTTGCTGAATTAAATCCAAGCAGCCACTTCTTTCTGGCTGAGTGGTGTATATACACATATATACAGAATATATACAGAAGCTGTTAT
>JAPQRQ010000003.1:24954356-24971652 GCA_037367365.1 Apogon talboti | reverse complement strand
GTATTGATAGGATTAGTGGATCAACAGGTATTAAACAGTTTATATCAGTAGATGCTTTTGGTCACCAGTGGATGTTTGGGTCTTTATGGGTTAATGTTATTTACTTATTGTGTGGGCACTTAATCATGGTGTCATTTTTCACAAATCTCCCTTATATCTTGTATTATTTGATATTTGGTTTTGGATGCACTGCTTTATTTGACAGTGGCAGTGAATCATTAATCAACACAAACATAAGAAACTGTCAATGAGCCAGAGTTAGTTGCCTACAGGGATACATTTCATCTTGTGTCCCTGGCCAGTGTTAAAAGGCAGCCTAAAGACAATCTAGAAAAAAAAGTATCATAATTAATCCAAAACTTTAATAAAACAGTGGGAAAAAAATGTGTTAAAATGCAAATGCAACAGGCACTAATCCATATTATGTTTAACAAAATGTATGTATTTGGATTTTTCTTGTTCTTATGAATCAATTGGCTGAAAACATATGGGATGTACTTTTTTTTATTTATTTTATTTTTTTAGTAATCAACCAAGACGCCAGACACATGCTGCTGGCTGTTAAAGCTGCAGAACCAAGCAGCATAGTCTTATTAAGTGTGTCCCCATCCTCGAATTCCATCCATTTTATTTGCAGAACGTGCTATATGTCAAGCTTCACCGTGGGGACAGAGTTATGTAGTGTGATTCTGCATGTGAAGGCACAGAAAAACTAATTTCCACATATGGGATTATCCATCTACCACCGCAGAGGTGTGACTGTGGGTGCATGCTGCTCTTTAGCATCGGCATGCTTGTCTGCGAAACACCAGGGGATAGGTAAATCGGTCGTAAAGTAAACTTCATTATTTACAGTTTCCTAATATACAGGAATGCAGCCGCAGGTATAAACTGAGTGAAACGATAAATCAAGGAGTCAGCCAGCAGTGGGAAACACTAGGCGACCCTCATTAGCTGCAGCAGTGGTACTAGCTGGCAGACCGGAGCTGCACCGGGGCCAGGCCAACCCGGGGTCAGTCTGGAGGATAATCAAAAGCTATAATTACATCAGGAATGTCCTCCAAGCGCAGTGACTGGCAGGGGCAAAGGACGGATGACCAGACAGACTGAGAGAGACAGAAAGATGGACTCAAAACCAGAGAAAGGCGGGAATACAACAGACATGAAAAGACGCATGTTTAAGAAATCAGAGAGAAACACAAAGCTCTTGTAATAACAAAACAGTCGTGTGGGAGGGGAAAAAAAAGACAAAAGTGGAGAAACAATGAAATACACAAGATTCTGACATGTGAATAGATAAAACAAACAGATACTGTGAAAAGAAAATCAAGAGGGAGACAGAGACAGAGACAGAGAGACGACGTGGCATTTGTAGTTAGTGTATGAAAGAAGGGCTGGGGTACAGGGTGGAGGCAGATCAATCATGTGGAATAGCAAAAAGACCTTTCAACAAACTGGCTTTAATCTTCTGACAATGCAACAAACTGGCCCTGATGTGAAACATCTTCCTGAGGAGCTGGGGCCCCTGCCTCTAATAACTCCCCTCTGTGAACGAGCTAAATCTTTAATGGAGGGCAAGTTCAACCCAAACTCCTCTCCCTTAGCACGCACATAACATTCATGGGAAAGTTAAAAGGAAATGCAACCTGTTCAGAGAAGAGCTCCAAGGAAAACGCTGAATATGTACCAGAAAGAGATTTGTGATTTACTTTCAACCCTGGAATTAGTATCATCAACAAAAAGAAAAAAAATGATATGTGTACAGAATGATTTCACAAGCTATTTATGAAAAAGCCTCATTTATATTTCCCCCTCTAGCAACTCATGGTTCTAAATATTTATCAAGTAATTAAAATAAATGTTAAAAAGCTCCGAAGCTCGGGGTCCTGTGGTGGTGTTGTTGATAAAAAGCACAGCTCAGTTACAATTAATTCAGCTTAGAACCAAACTCTGCAGCCCGTGCCATCTCTAATTCTTTTGAGGGTTAATGGTCTGATAAAAATGAGCATCGTGGGGTCAATAAATGCTTTACTTAACACTAATGTGACTACTGGAAGGCACCTTGAGTTAATAAATAGCATATAAAACCATAACCTGTAAAGATAAAAGACAACTCTGGGTAATAGAAAGAGAAATGTGGAATAAAATATATGATAAATACAGTAAACTGTTGAAAAACAAAAAAATGAGCAGAACCAAAGGGCTAAAAGTTGACAATAGTTAAATTATTCTAAAAGTCCATACAACTGTGTAGAAAAGAAAAACGTTCTCTGTTCTGTAATGATATACTGAAGCCCTGCCAAACTAAAATAACATACTTTTCACGTATTTCATTTTCTTCTCTTCACATTTATTAAATCCTAATGTGTCATATGCTTTTGGACAATGTTCTGCAGAAAGGCGAATTCTCCATCGGGGTCGATAAAATGTGGAACATGAGTCATTCAGCACATAGTGTTATTCGTCTGTCGTGTTTAATTGCTTTCCTTGTGATCCAACACACAGTGGGTAAAGAGCTGTGCAACATGCAGCGATGAGTACCTGCACTTTGGGTGCACTTCACAAAAAAAAGAAGAAAAAAAACATGCAATACTTTCCACAACTTTCACTTATAGTTACCATTAAAAACTTTTTTTTCCACCCTAATTTGGGTTTTCATGTTTTTAAATCTTCCACTTGGCACCAAGTCAAGTAGACAATCACTTTTAATTACTGACAGTCCACGAAAAAAAAAAAAAGAAAAAGAAAAAAAAAAAAAAATTAAAATGCGACAAGGGGGAAATAGATAGGCTGACATTTTGGCAGGCAATCAAACATAAAAAGACTAATGGCACCAATTACAACTGATGTGGGCTGGGTTGATCAGTGTTTCTTATGCCAGATTCGCTCTTGACTTTCATTTTTTCCTTTTCAAATTGTGTTTTACTGTCAGTCAAGACCACATATGTTTTTCAGCGGCTGTGAGGGGGTGGACTTCCAATCTACAATCCCATAGTGCACACATGTTAGAAAACAAGTACACGTGAAAGCTCATTTTACACACGAATCCTGTCTGGTCACGTTCCTATTCGCCGTGCAGAGCCTGCCTTTAGTACTCTTTTACGTTCATTTGTTCTACGCAAACAGCGATTAATTGACAAATGACTGTGCTTTTGCAAGTCAGTGTGCAATTGCAAAGACCACCCATTAAAATACTGTGTGTCACTTTCGTCGTAATAACAATTTCAACCCAAAGTCATTAACACCACCCCATCAATCATGTCTGCCCTGAAAATGAGAGATGTTACAATAATAATGGATGATCAGGTGTGGTGCTGCGCCATTGCTAACTATACTACCATAAATCCTCAATACACAAACCATGATCCTAGGCTGGCATAATATACATCATTTCCTTTTATGTACCTACTCGATGCACCCCATTTACTTCATAATGTCCTTGGTATCCCTCTCTTTTTACTCAACGCCACACTTCTCTCGCTCTCCTTTATGCATCTATGGTACTGTGAGTTCTGAGGTGATTCAGAGAATAAATATTCTTTTTATGTCTGTCACTCTTGCTCCTGGCTTAGTTTCCTCCATCTGCTCGATACCCAGACAGGAAACAATAACGTGCAAGGGAGGAGGTCCCAACATCTATCACAACAGGACCTGAATTATTTTGAACAAATATTTCCGATAATATTATTATTTTTATTTTTTCATGCTACCATGTAACCAGCATTTCAGTTAACATTCACTACCATTACACGCTTTGAGAATATTCTATTATTCTGAAACAATACAAACTGATTGACTGAGAAATGCACCACTTTAAAAAAATTATAGACTTAGATACCAGTGGGTTTTTGGATGTATGTTAACATCACACTGCCAGCTTCATTCATGGCTTGTGAAGAGCTAAGGTCCGAGCCCGTTTACTTGTGCCCCATGGGATCTTTCATTGGAAAAAAAAAAATAGAATTGCAGTAAATAGCAAGAGACATGTTATTTTTTTGATCGCCTTTGAATTCTAGCATAATTTACACATGTGATTTTTGACAGTTTAAAAGATCATTTTACAAGTCACAGTTTGTGGTAAAACTGTTGAACTATCAGACGGGGAAAATATGCAAATATAAAACCTGCAGCCGAAAGTCACAAAGGTGACGTCATTGCAACTGTCTCTGTCCATGATCTGTTCGTAGTTGATGAAGAACATGACCAGACTTTAGTGGCTTCAACTTTTTCTAATACTTTTTCAACTTGTTCTTGAAGATTAATGTGAAATGTACAAACACAGCAGTTGTTTCGGTGTTTGTGAGTGTATGACATGCAATGAGAGATGCAGTCTATTGAGCCATTTAACACAAAACTACGTTTCTTTATCATCTTTTCCACAAACTCAGACTTTCCTGGTTTGTAAAAGTATTTTTAAACTGACAGACATCTTATTTCTAAATATGATCAAAGTTTCTGTCTCCAGAAGGGGTTGGACTTCGGCTCTATAATATGTTTGTGTTAGAGAGGTAGATAGGATTAACTCTGAAATATCTGTGACAAGGACAACTATAGTTCACCATTGGAAAGTGACAAAACCCAATTATTTCAGTCTGTAGAACTAGCTCAAGAAGCATTCAGCCTTGGTCTCGATGGAACACACAGCCACAACTCTACAAAAGTTGGACAGTGGATCTAAAGCCCCCCCGGACTTTAATAAAATCACTTCACAACTCATCAAATGTTAATTAACAATGGCAGCACCTAGAATGCTCGGAGCTATTGTTCATCCACGTTGATGGTCTGGGGTGAAATGAAATAAAGAGTTTTTGTTTGGTTGGGAATATAAGATGTAGTGGACTGCAGCTGATGCTAAATACAGTAGGTCTACTTTGCTCCCTGCCCCCCGCCCAGTATCACAATGCTAACTACTTTTACAAAGGTAATGAAAGAGGGCTGCTTTGTTTCACAACTTCATCAGAGTATGCACAATTACATGTAAGTATGTAAACCATTATGATAATATAACAATATAATATTTTAATAGGAAGGCAAACAGATACTGGGAATATTGTTTTTTGTATCCAGCTACAAATGTGGTTATAGTGGTATTATGATTATTATTTTTATTATTAGTAATAATAATAGTAATAGTAGTAGAAGTGGTAGTAGTAGTAGTAGTGGTAGTATTAGTATTGATGAATTATCGCAATTAAAACGCACCATTCACACACACAACAGGCAACACCAACACATTAATACATTATTGTGTTGACTGTATCATTCATTAACTGATAGTATTAGTACTTCACTACCAAAAAAATGCATAACAGTTGCCTGGATGGCAAATGTTTAAGTGCCATTTTTGTCCTCTATATTGCACATATATACTGTATATACAGTAAACCTGGAGCCAGCACTGGGGCGAGTTTATAACGTTAATGGCCAGTCTCAGACTATAGTAAGTGTCCGATGCCTATTGATCCGGGTTGGTAAGATCATGAGTGAATGCTGGGAAGCTGAAGGCGTGTGCTCCAGAGTCTGGTCTGTCCATGCCGTCTGGGCTCCTGGATGTCCGGAGGTGGTCAGGGAGGCTGGAGACAGCTTCAGACTAAGTGGAACCAGCCATGCTGCCAGGCGACCAATACAATGACTTTTTAATGGCTTCTCATTTCACTATAAACTAATGAATGTGGGTCTGCGCAGTGAAACCTAACCTGCCACTTCTGGTTTAAAAAGGCATAAAAGTGCAAGCTATTGAACGTTTGGGTTTCATTGACCGACAGGGTCATTTTTGTGTATAGAGTTCAGCTTGTGATTTCACACCAACATGCCATTTACAGAGATAAGTTCTGCAAAATGCATGAACTCCATTAAGTTTACATTACTAACAGCATTCAGAGTCAGCCGAGACCTGGCCCTTGCGGTGCAAGATCACATCTATACAAATAGTATATTGATGGCTAAGGTCTCTGCAAATGTTTCTTTATAGCAGTCACATTATGGAGCTGGAGCTACAGTAATGTTTAAAACCCTACTGGAAATCTGGCAGCCAAGGGCTCTCAGGAGGCTCTGGAAAAAGAGCAGCGCATCTCATGCGATGTCAGTGAACCTGTCAAAGCAATCTGTTTTCCTCTGCCATGGGTCAGAGGCCAAAGCACTGAGTGTATATACACACACAGAAGATGTCACATATGGCTAGCAACGGTGCTTTGCCTCAGGCTCTTCCACCTGTGCACCTTTTTCCATTTTTTTCACCTGCAACTCTGTTTGTCTTTCTTGATTACTTCAATATTCCTTTCTATTTCCTCACAGTCTTCTCTCACCTCATAATATCTGAATTCTAGCTGCGCTCATTTTCCTTTAGCTCCATCAAGAAGTCCGCTCATATTGCTCAGACTCAGCTACATCCAATTCTAGTGTCCTTGAGAGCTACAGTTGGAGGTACGTGCAGGTTTGTTGTGTTCAGGCATCCCTTGCCTCTCCCTGGGTAAAACTAGATGAAATGTGCTTCACCTAACCTTGACGCTGCTCAACTCCCTCACTGCTCTTTTTCCAGCAGAAAAAAGAAAATGGCCGTCCAGTGTAAAACGTTTGGAGAGAAGTGCAAGTCTGTAATTGGAGGCCCTGGGCGGGGAGTCTTTGCTACATGTCAAGGAAAATTACAGCTTAAAGCAATATAAAAGTATTTTGTGGTGGGCGGGGGGGTTCTTTTCAATATGCCGAATTAGTTTCCTTTTGATTTCTTTCAGCCCTTCCTTCCTCTCTACCTCCCCGTCTTATTTTAAAAAACAACTGGACTCTATTTATGGATTGAATAAATGCCATACCAGCTATGGGGTGTCTGCTCTACCTTCATTATCAAGGCCAGATTCAATTCATGTCCTAATGAAAGGAGCCTTTGCTTTCACAACAGGGGATGCAATTACTCTCCGCATTTCATAACATTATTACCATCAGAGGTGTGTAGCTATATTGTTGATGTGCACATTTAGGCTTTGAGACCTTCTGGGACCCACAGTGTTAATGAGCGAGCTTAGGGTACGCAGTATTGTCAGCGCAGTCAGCTCCTAAATGACATTTCCTTTGTGACTATGAGCCCATATTAGCTCCTAATGTAAAGCATCACCCAAGCCAAAGAGGAGTAGAACTGAAGCTACGAGAGCTTTTATTGACCGTGTTATTACTCTATACCTTATATATCTATAGGACAAAACAAAAAGACATAATTCACTTTGTCAGGGGACGGTTTCCGCTTTGTCTTCACCTTAATCACATCTTTCAGGCACAGACTCATACTGTAGATGGAGTCTCTGAGGGAGGAATCTCGCTCACAGGAAATTATGAAAAAGAATTAATTTGACCTTCCCTTGCAGCAAGAGAAAGAAAGGAAGAGAAAGATATTGGGGGGGGGTGCAAAAATGAAGTCACGGGAGGTTTAAGGGGGAAGTGCATCCACAGAGGGCAAGATCCTGAGGAGAGAACTTGGATAATGAGAGCTCTTAGCTCCCAACACACTAGAGCAAGACATTTGATTCAGTGAAAAGCCCAAAGGTAAGACAGTAGTCACCCAGAGCTCTTTAAGTCTTAAGAGTGAACAGATTCAATAAAAGCTTTGGAGTAAAGACATTCTATTCAGTTAAGTTGGCCAAAAGGACACACTTCTGCTATCACTCAGAAAATGAATATATTCGTTACACTAATTCCACTATTCCACTGCATGGAACCAGCTACTGCTCAAATGAAGTCTACTCATATTTTTTGGTTTTCTACTGGGCAGAGGTAGTGGATATTTCTGGTAATTTTATTTGGTATTACCTCTGCCATAATACTCAAATATGACTCAACACACAGCCAAGCTATTATACTACTCACTGGAAACTCTACCCACTGTTATTACGTTCCTGTTATTACTGCAGTGTTTTCCAATAACTGTATGTACCTGGGCTGCCCAATAGGTCCATCTTGTTCAACCACTAGATCACAAAGACAGTGTGGGTAGATCGTATTTTTTTTAGAACTTCCAAATGGATTAGGCTTAGGGTTTCCACTTGATCAACCTACAGCATGGCAGATCTGAGATCAGCTCTCTTCTAATACAGGGTCACCATGTATGCACAGTCAAATGTGATGTCAGCAGCGTGAGCTCCTGCAAAACTCCCGTTAGCTTAACTTGAACTACTTAACCTTCTAATTAATATCTACTAAAGAGGGGGTATAAAGATGAATGGGAGAGCTGGACCGAGTAAGAAACCAAAAACTTACCACTTCCACGCAGAATGGAAGGAGGACTTTTTATCATCATACCATATTCAAAGTGCATTTTTCTGATCTGTCAGTCTGTCATTGATATTCTAAAGACAGGAAACACAGAGAGGCACTTTGGAACTGTTCATAAGAACTAGCTGAGAAAGAGAAAGGTGCGGAAACTAAAATAATCACAGTTAAGTGGACAGCAGTCATTTTCCCCACAGGAAAATTATTAAATACCATTCTACCGTGACTGGTGATCATGTGTTTGTCTGTTTAAGGCTGGAACCAGCAGCTACAGTACTATGCAGACTATGCTACCCTGGCTGACTCCATTCAGTCCAAGTCATTAGAATAAGGTAACATGTACAGTACATATAAATATATATTAGCAACTTTGAGAGTAGAAAGATAATTTTTCCATATCATCTCCTGATATGGGAAAATCAGTTTTGCTACTTTTTCATTACTATTGACAATTATGCCTGTTGTCGCAAATTTGCATCATACCCAAATTTCTGTCTATTTGATGTGCTATAGTCAAATTAACATTTAGGAGGTTAAGCTGCAAAAGTAGCTCGCAATAGACTACAGCTTATGGTTCAAGGCAATTTCAGCCAACCTGCAATCTCATAAGAAACCAGAAATATTGTGGCGTGTGGTAATGTAAGAGGCACTGCAACAACGTGGATGTCTTTCACTCAGAGCTTTTGTTGTAAACAGCGAGTACAACATCACCATATTAAGACCCTTTCACAGCTGAACTCTAACTTGATAGGATTAATCGGCTACTTGTAATTTCTGGAGAAGGTGGAGACATTTCATTTCATGTCACACTTAAGACGACTTAATAATTCTATGTTAAGGTAGATTTGAGCTGGTGACATAAGAAGGAAAACGTAACATATATACACAATTAATACCGTGTGGTCCTGGTCGAAGGATATGCATGTGAAGGCGCCTTTTCATAGTCATTAGTTTTAACAAGTTATTGATTTGGCTACTTGTTATCCTATAATCATCTAATGTAGTATGAAGTGTTAATTTGCTACCAGGGGAAAACATGCAACCCTCTAGTGTGTAATTCTAACCCTCATTTATGCTTAGCGCAGTAAAGTTTCACTCAAGAATTTCACATCAGCAAACTTTACATGTTGAACTAGTTAGAATCCAAGAAAAAAAAAAAAAAAAAAGAAGACAGAGGAGGACATCCTGTTCAGTGAAGACCTCTGACTGAAAAGATTTCCTCTATGAAACCATGGAGCGAAGAGAGATAATTCATTAAGGCGCCTGCAGCAAAGGAACCGAGGTCTGCTAAAGCACAACAGGAAAGCTTCCTTCATTTATTGCCCCGGGGGCCCACAGTTCTCTCTAAAAATCTCTTCTGAACTTTTTCACCCTGGACCTGGAAAAGAAACTTACGACTTGTGCCTGATTCCGGTTCAAAAGTGACTGAAGATCTTGTTGAAGGGACTTTTTTTCAGTTACAATGAACAAAATGCTATAGAAAAACAGACATTAACAATACTTTATATCTTTAAAACTGACTTACACCAATAAATAACTTGTTGTCAATGTTAAAATGAGCCCTTTTGCTGAAGTATAACACAAAACAACGCATTAAGACGTGAACAAAAGTGAAACTGCAAAGTATCTATATCTAATTTCTTTCAAACTTGCCTTCATCTTCTCTTATAAATAAGTCTCTGTTACAGTAAATGAAGCATAAACAGCAAGCCTGTGTAGACATTCACAGATTAGCACTATGTACTCAGAAAACCACTTTCATAGAGCTCCGTCAGCTGTGTAATTCAAGTTTCTTTTAAGAGTGATGATTTCACAAGCCAGTAATAGCATATTTACTGGCATGGGGCTGTTATTGAAAACTCTGAAATGGTTATAAGCATGAAATTGAATACAGAAGAAGAGTAAAATGAGATTTTTTTTAAGGAGGAGAGAAATGCGATGACTTAACAGCTTCTAGTCTTTGTATTAGAGTTAATTCAGAGAGATTCAGTAGTGTCACTAGAGGCTTTTACAAAACTATTTAGCTGGTTAGATGTCATTATCGAGAAAACAACCTAATTAATCACATTATTCTCATTCTTTTTTGCCCCATTACAGTATTTGACATTTTGAGCAGTCAGAGGGGTTAATATGAAGCCATAACTTGCAATAATTTGCTAAAAAAAAAAAAACGAAGAATGATTCTTTTGCAGGTGCAGAAAGGTCTCTGTTTCTATGGATACAGATATTAAGGCTATATATAAACTTCACAATGAACAGGTTCGTGCGGGACAAATATGTTTACAGAACAACAGAACTGACCAGACACAGGCCTTGAGGCTAACATGTATCATCAGTTCAAACAATTATCTCACATATATATACTGTATATATATTCTCTTTATGCAGGAGTTTACTACTTCAAATAATCTTTATTTTTCTGATTTTTACATTTCAACCACGAAGGAGCAGAGTTTGTTCATTTCTGTATAACAACTGTTTACATCAGGAAGGTATTAACATATAAAAAGCAGAATGCCAGACAATATTTTCACATAAGCAGGAGAAAATTAAACCACCTAAACCTCTGTAAATCATGTAGGAGACACTGTAAGGTCATTTCACCGAAATTAAACACCTTAATATCATCTTCTTTCCTATTGCCATACAAAATTGCTTGCAACACAGTATTATCTAATTGCTCTACTGTTGTTTGTTAGGTAAATACATTAGTTCATATCGTCTGTCTGTCTGTCTGTTGTGTGCTGCGTATGTAATGTCCATATTTTGTACAGGCTTCTATATTGGTATACTTGCACCAAAATCCAATTCCTTCATCCTGACTGTGAGGTCATTAAAATACATCTGAATGTAAACCACTTAACAGTAGAACTGCCAGGGGATGCTATATTTGGGCAAAATTTAGCCATGCATCATTTCCAGTACACCAAAATGTACTCTGTCCTTGTAATAATTAATTCTCTGCACAAAGGAATGTTGCGAGTCATAACATGCATTCATTTAATCATCACCTGGGTTTTGGTCTTCTGGTTTTGCAATTAAAGGCACTTCAGAAAACTAATTGGTATGCATGGGCGTCAGTACAAATCAGCCGAAAATGAAAGTGAAAATGGTTTTAGGGGGAGATATTTTTTGCATAAGCAAGGGAAAATTGTTGATTTTTTCTACATTCTATACTCTACGTTTTATCCTCCTATGAATGTTGTACATTCTTCTTTAAACCTACATGTTTTAATGTCAAAGGGTCTTTGAGTATCTTGAAAAGTACTATACGAATGATATGTACTATTATTATTATCATTATTATTATTATTAGTAGTATATTTACTAGTGTTAGTTAATGTTTCCAGATCAAACATTGACAAATGTTGTCTTAAAACTAGAAGAAGGAGAATTTATAATATTCTATGCTAAAATCATATCATTATCTGGTAGTGGTTAAAGGTATAAAAGTCCATATTTTTTCTTAAATTTCTATTATTATTTAGACTGTAGGTTCATAGCAGCAAGTTAACCACAACCCCGTTTTAAGAAAAGTGAAAATGTGAGCGGTTTTAATATTTTATTAAAAAATAGTAACGCACAGTTGAAAAACAGCCATGGGTTTATTTTATTTCTACAAACCGCTTGTTTTTTTTACATTCTAAACAGTGTATTGCAAGTTGAACTGTAACATTTAAGATTTTTTTTAAACAGAAAGATTTAAAAAAATTGAGCGTGCTTTATTTTATTTTATTTTACCTTTATTTAACCAGGAAACTCCCATTGAGATTAAGCACCTCTTTTTTCAAGGGAGTTAAGATAGGCAGCAGCAAATACAAAACAAAGTCCCAACATTACACAGTTAAAAAACAAGTGGATAAAAAAAAAAGACTACATTTATAGGCATTGATTATGAAAAACAAGTGCATGTACAAGTGCAGAAGTCTCAGTTTGGATTTAAAAGCACCCAATGAAATCAACTCAGTTAGTTTCCAGTCTTTCTGCTGCATATTCCAGCGGACAAATGCAGTCAGTTCTGTTTATTTTTCTACATTTGGTTTCATCTTGTACATAGAGTTTACAGCACATTCTAACTAATTACCTCCTGAAGTCATGTACAAAGACTACTTTTTCCTTTGAGTTATATATCATGTAATGCTGCCTGGACTGTTGTGTTTCCTCCTCCCCCCTCCTTCCAGTCGTCTGCACCACCTCTGCAATGCCTTCACGCTCCCAGGTGGGCTACAAACCCCATTTTTGGGAACACTGCATGAGATCAGCCTCTGTGTGCAACACGCTGTCATAATCCAACTCTATGACTGTGTCCACTCCACACTCCGAGGCTGGAGTTGTTTGAGTATCACTTTCTATTTGGAGTGCCTCGGCCCATCTCTGTTGACTGTAAGCAATAAGCGATGAGCCTCCTCTTTCTGCCGTCCCCGTGGCACAGGGAACGAGAGCGAAAGGAGAGAGAGGGGAAATCTAATTATTTCCCTCCCATGGCCCAGCAAGCCTTAAAGGTTAATCACTGTCCGTCTAGCTAATTCTGTCTGGGTACACTGCAGTAATTACAACACCTTGCTCTCTCTCTCCCTCTCCTTTTTCTCCATTGTGTGCCATGATAGCTGTAGCGGTCTCTTCTCTGCCCTTTCTTTTTATAAATAGTGCATGTCTACTTCATGTCTCATGTTGGTTATTCTAAATTTATATGCATTTACAAAGTAAATCTGGGCTGCAGAAATAAGCCTTTATTATTTCTATGAGTGCTTTTCAGTCCAAACTGAGAGTTCTTGAGGTCGACTCCATAACTTGCACTTGTTTTTCTTAATCTGATTGTAAATGTTATTTTTACTCACTGGTCATTGCCAAATGCGTCTGTTCTATGTGTTTTAACCGTGTAATCCTGTAACTGTGTGTTGTATTTGCGGCTGCCAGGACTCAATTGTAAAAGAAGTTCTTAATCTCAGTGGGATACTTCCTGGTTAAATAAAAATAAATATTAAGATGGCTCTTACCACTGTTTTTTCTGTCTTTTTCGTCTGATTCGATTCTTACTTCTCTCATGTGCTCACAAATTAAGGATAGTTGGAAATGTTTACCAGACTCGAAAGTAAAAGCTGCAAAATATAAATGACTGTAAGTAATTAGCTAATGAAAACAAAATTCTTGCTAAACAAGGAAACTCAGAGGACTCGGAGTAAATTAATTAACACTATTGCAGTAGAAATATGCATTACACTCAATTTTCCATCTGAGCTGTTACTGTAATGTAATGTCAACAGCCTCAGAGCTTAAATACTGTTTCACACATATATGCACGTATATCAAGATAGCAAGAGGAAAAGACTAAATGACTTTGAAAGAGGACATGCTTTGTAGCACATTTGGCAGGAGCTTCAGTCACAAATTGGCACAATTGGCCAGTGTTTCAACAGTGACTCAAAGCGACATCCGCATTCGGATCTATGGCAAAGACATCAGCAAACAGTGTTGGAAACTGTGGGTAACAGCATGATACATAAGGTTAAGGTTAAATCAATTTATTTTCCCCATAGGGAAATTTGATGTCCTTATTTTACCCATCCGAATAGACACACAGCACCTAGCATTAGCATTAGCATTAGCACTTTAGGGGCACATTAAAACATTATGAACAGTGAGCTACCACTTTTTCTGACAAATTAATTAACCATTATATACGTGTTTTCAAAGGTGGAGGACATTGGAAAACCTTGAGAGAACCTGCAGAAAGCCCTTTATCTAATGGGGAATTGAACCCACAACCCTGAAGCTGTGCATTGGTGTGATATGAATGGGCCATAGACCATAATATTTTATCTAATAATAATAATAATAATAATATCTAATAATTTTATCTAATATTTTATCTAATAAAGATGGTTAGAAGTTTGAAGGATGTGTAAGGACTATGAAGTCAGCATAAAGGAACAAAAACATCCACTTGCCTCTGTGCACACGCTAAACAATAAAACAAAGCAGAAGTCAAGGTCTTGCACTTTTGAAAGTTCCAGGGAAAAAAACAAAAAGGAGGAAAAGACCTCTTTCACATCTCGTTGTATGTTTGGTTGATCAGTGTGTCATTTCGTTCTGCCTTTCTTTCCCATCCTAAAGCTGATCTTGACTACCAAAGACTGCAAAGATAAATGTCCGTCACACTGAAATCTAGGACAATTATTTTGAGACCAGGTCCACAGATATTACCACGTGTCTTTCCTGTTCATCTTCTAAAATCTTTCTCTCTTGTGCCATCAAACAAAGGGTCAGAGCTGGTTATTTAGACAGAAAACAGCCATAAAAACTACAAATAGTAGCTGCCCTAAAGATCTGTGTGGAGTCGTCCAAACAAGGCCAGAACTGTCACAGTTTAGTCTGTACCATGGATCAGCAAACAGCAACTTGGCAAAGATAATAACGTCATTTAATAACTTTATGTCTTCATAAGCCTCAAACTCAAACTCAACCATGTAGAAGAAACGCTGCCATTTCAGCATCAAAGTCAATATTTACACAGTTTTATACTACTTTGATATTTTTTAAAAAATTTTACTCTTTCATACAACATATGTCTAATTTGCACATATTTTCGATTGCACACTACTTTATATTTTTTAATACATGTCTGTATCCTTTGTGCTGTTATTTAGATGTACATGCACTGTCGCTGGCAGAGACCACCTGCAATTTCGTTGCACAATTGGTGTAATGACAATAAAGCATATTCTATTCTATTCTATTCTATTCTATTCTAACAACACTTTTAACACTTTCTGTTCTTTTGGTCAAAGGCCAGTGGTGTTAGTTTTCCTCAACATGGGACACCAGCAGAGTGACTCACTACTCCCTCTAGTGGTCACATAAATCCGTCAGACCATCAGTGTGAATAAATTCCGATCGTATCCCAACAATCCAATACACTGGAATCTGCACTTCAGAGCTCTTGACTAATGATAATGTGAGGTCATTTTTAATATGTGGTTGTATAAATACTACACATATCCATGCTCTCCGCCCCCATGCGACGGAGAATATCAGCCCTGGTCAATAAACTGGCTGTAGTGACATTTATATAGTTAGGCAGGTTAAAGGAATGCTCAGTGCATAACCCCTCATTGGGAAAATGAACGGATATTTGAGAATTCAGCAGCGGAAAAACATTCTTATCATAGTGATGTGGTACTGACAGATGAGTCATCCGAGATCATATTCTTTATTAATTTATGGATCTCAGCCCAAATGAACATGTATGGACTAATATGTTAGACAGTCCTCCAACACAACGGAATATCGAATGGAAGGAGCGTTCATAGACATGCGTAATCAAAACCAAACAGCTCTGAACTACACATTTTGGCCCAACACCTTACCAAGACTATTCATGTAGGTTTTTCTTTTACCTTGCTTCTTGTCTGTGAATATATGGTTATATATAGATGTTTCAGAGATATTTCTCCTCTATGAGAGCTCAGAGGGAGGTGGGTTTCCTTTTCTCACCTCCTCTCTTTCTCACACTCCCAGCTTTTCCCTTTTTTTCCCATCTTCTCACCTCCTCCCTCACTTTTCTCTCCCACCTATTGTCTCCCTTTCTCCCCACTGCTCTCATCATTCCTCTTTTTTCTCTCTTTCTCTTCGTCGCTCCCACTTTTTCACTCCATTTCTCTCTCTCTCTCTCTCTCTCTCTGGCTCAGCTTGGTTACAGCTGTATTTCCCCCTAGCAACAGCTCTAGGAAGTGTGCCCTGGGCCTTGAAATGCTCTGCCATCTCTTCTCTTTCCAATTTCTCGCTCGCTGCCAAAAGCATCTCTAGAAGCGACAACTTAGCACAACTAAAATACCGCTTTTTCTTTCTCCTTACCTCCTCACTCCATCCACACGCTCTTCAATCATTGCGGTAGCAGAAAAGTATGCCTACTTATTACAACGGTGTATCCACCCTTTTAGTAGTTTTGTTGTTTCTAGCTGCAATTCTTAGGAGTTTCATAAATAATTCATGTCATAAAAACATGTCTACAACTAGATTTCTGGAATAAAAACCTAAAAAAAAAAAAGCTCTGCTACATGTCTCCCTCTGTGAATTCTCTTCTTCAACTAATCTTTCCATTTCCAAATTTTGGTATGTTCGGCCCCTCTGTTCTTCATCCCTAAGGCCCAGATCGGCTTCACTAATAGGTCGGTTCCTGCTGAGGCCAGTGGCCCGCCGCCGTCGAGGCTGGTGGGCTGTCGCTTCTCATATCATCAATATACGGTAAAGGGTACGGGAGGGGAAGGAGGAGAAAGTGGAAGAAGAAGAGAGGAAAGAGAAGATAAGAGATATGAGAAGAGACGAGACCTTTGCGAAGCGTCATCACTCAGCTCTCACTTGCACGCTCTCCTTCTTTTTCTATTTTTCCTCTTGCTAGGGGACCCAAACAGCAGCAGGGGATAGAAACTGCTTTATTACACTCAAAATGTTTTCTAAAAATTTCACAAAGTGACAAAGATCCCTAGAACTTGTTTCTTGGCCCCTGCGGCAAAAAAAAAAAAAAAAAAAAAACCTGTTTGAAAGTCTGTGGGCAGGCGGGTAGTGATGGAAGCAGTGGTGATGTGGAGTGCTGCTGGTACCAGTGATGGAGGAGAGCAGCTGCTAGAATTGCTGAGGAAGAGACATGGAAGCTGAGAAACAAGGGGTGAGAAGGAGAGAGAGAGAGAGAGTGAGGAGGAGACGATGAAAAACAACATAGTCTGGCTGGTGTTATGAAACATGCTACAGAGGACGCATTGTGCAAAGTGAGAAATACATTGTCTAGAAAGCACAGACATGAGGTTAAAGTGAGAAACTGCAGGGCGCCACTGCACATAGCCAAAGATGAGAATAATAATAATAAAACTCCTGGTAGATGATGGTGGACTCTTACGTAACAGAAAATATTTATATCTAATCGACATGTCAATAACTCGACGGATAGATAGACGGAAAACAGACATGTGTAAAGGCCGGTTTGTAGTCAGAGCGGTAGATATAGTCAACAGGTGATGGTCAGAAAATATTATGCATAATAATG
>JAPQRQ010000003.1:24904029-24915479 GCA_037367365.1 Apogon talboti | reverse complement strand
GGTACTAATGTAAGTAATGATGTTCAAAGGGATAATGTGGATGTTGACAGGTGTCTGGATCAGCACTGATGTTGTTGGAATGTTCTAATATACATGTTCCTTTTCTTTTATTTTTTATATATAATTCTTGGCTTTTTTGCCACTTATGAGCAAGGAACCAAATATGGTAACTTTGTTGACCTTGACTTTCTACATTACAATAAAACATTCTGAAAAAATTCACAAAAAGTATTTAAGTCTTTTTATGTCCTCCAATAACACACTAAGGTTGAAATGTAGAATTTCAGAGTATTTCTATCAGTGAACTATAAAGGGTAAAATATATATAAATGAAATAATTACGCAACACTTTACTGTCTGAGAATCTGGGCTCACAAATAAAACTACATTGAAGGCACTTAAAACGTTGTGCAAAATGTGTTTTAAAAGTCCTAGATCAGCAACCAAACAGCATCTGTATCTGTTAAATCTTAACACAACTCAACTTCATTGATAAAGCACTTTAACCCTTTAACAGCTGCAATCTCTCCGGTGCTGCATCATGCACTTTACACCAAAAAATTACTGTAACTCCTGAACCATTTGTGCTATCCAAAAAATTCAAATGGCATCGGAAAGCTGAGAGCTTTAGGATACTATATAACACTTTACGTCACCAGTGTGGGACTCTATTACAGGTAGAAAGGAATTGTTTTACAGACTTCCACACAGATTAAAAAACACTTGGAAATAACACAAAATATGAATCCATCATATGGATACTGAAAGTTCAAGACAAAGAAGCATGTTTGAGCAGATGTAAAAATAGTTGGAAGTTTATTTTTTCAATCACTTTTCTACTTTCCC
Source organism: Apogon talboti (assembly GCA_037367365.1). Classification (NCBI taxonomy): domain Eukaryota; kingdom Metazoa; phylum Chordata; class Actinopteri; order Kurtiformes; family Apogonidae; genus Apogon; species Apogon talboti. The sequence continues at coordinate 24,914,633 of JAPQRQ010000003.1, read as the reverse complement.
CCCCTTTTTTACTAAAACACTGTTTTAAGCATTTATTATTTATAATAATGATAATTAATGGCCAGATATTGAAAGCTAAGTTTTTCCTGAAAACAAAGGTGCAGAAGAATTGGCAATAAAGACATTTTCTGACTCTTTTATTGCAAAGAAATCATGAAGACATCTAGGCAGCCTGTTATAATAGCAGTCTTAAAAGGGTTAAAAACAACACACTTGGCTAAATTGCTACACACAGACATAACATCAAATAAAACACCTAAACGAATCAATAACAACAATAAATCTTATATAAACCCAGACTTTTGAGGGAAAATATGATTGAATACATAAATCTTTATTGGGTTATTAAATTTCTACATAAAACGTCTCCTTTTCCACTTCAGGCCTTTGTCGCATAAAGATCCAGCTCTTAAATAATCAGAGGAGCCATAAGAGTGTCTAATTGTGTCAGTCCTGGAAGAAGAGGTGCTTTTAGCTGATGCGCTTTTCAACAACAGCATCCAAAGAATAGAATTTATCATTTTTACCATCAGAGACGTAAACACCTACTGTTCTTTTACTGATCAGCTGAAGTTGTGGCTCATAAACAGTCAAATATGTCAACACTAAACATATCTGAACCTGTCTCCTACTGCTGTAGTGTATTTTTATTCATTCATCCACTACTAGAATTGTTATTTATAGTATTGATTGGCAACTGTTACATTGCATTGCATTTTAATGGACTTCTTTCCCACTTAACATTTTTGATTATTTGTGACATTTTTGTTTCTAGATTGTTTCTGTTTTTATGATTCCTTAGGATTCCTACAGTTGCATATGTTTTTTGTTGATTAATGAGCATTATCCATGTTAAATGAAGCAATAAATACAAATGGAAATGTAATCAAGTCTATTGCATGTACAGTATATAAGGTGGCAAACTCATTGTAGTGGGTCGGACCAGTAAAATAACTGCACAATAACCTGTAGATAATGACAACTCCAATATTATGCCTGTTACTACATGTTTTGTGTCATTGTAGATCCACTGTGATTTGTAAGTTTTAATGCACATGTGTAAATGGTAAGGTAAGGCAAAAAATTGTTAAAATTTTACTTTTCCCAGTTGTTCATGTTATTTTCATTTTATGTTAAAAGATATTTGTAAATGTAAATGTTTTTGTAATTTTTCACACTAAAACAAAAATAAAAATGTTGAGTTCTTTTCTTTATAGGTCATCATTCTATTATTTTACTGGTCCGGTTTTGTTTTAATGTAATAACTGGTTAAGAATTGGTTCGACACCACCTCATCTAAGTGCTCTATGAGAATTTTATTTAAAAAATGATGAGGGCTTTAACATGTGATACTTTCTCAATTCAACTCATTCTCACTGCATGCATTAGATTGAGTTGTAGCATAAATCAGAGTAGAATAGATCTTTATTGTCACTGTCACTGGGACAATGAACACACTGGTCTACAAGTAAAATGCTTCCAGAATAAAAGTAGTGAAATTTTGCCATGTGTGAGCCACTGATAAAGAAAATCAAGTCAAAAATGATGGTGGGTTCAAGTTTCTAAGATACAGACTTGGGTCAAAATGTGAAATCTGAGAATAAACGAGAGAATGGGTTTAACTCCAAAGGAATATTAGTCTTAGAGCTACCAGATCTACTTCAAAACACTGTCTGCACATGACAATCCATTCACTTTACAGGTTCTATCTAGTGGAAGGTTTTTACATCCATTGTATAAATGTACATAAACCAATATATATGTGGAATAACACTTTATCATATACCTTGAAAAACATCAGCAAACCAGCACTTTTGTAATTTGTTTTCCAATTAAGCTTATTAAAATACGTAACATTTAGCACATTTGATCTCTGAAGCAGATCATTTATTAAAAATTGTAGACCAGTGAAATCAATTTAGCAGCTCTGTTCTGTTTAGCAGCAAAAAACACTTAATGCAAAAAAAGACTGTATAAAAATATCACACAATATATCACACAAATACAGAAAAATGTAGGCATGTGCAAAAAGCTACAGGATAAAATATTAAACATACATATGCTACTACAGTACTACTAAAACTACTGAAATGTACAAAAGCTAACTCTATTCTACAAATGAGAAATATGTACAACTAATAAGGATATTTACAGCCAATATATGAGATTAGGATGGTCTGAAGGTCTTTGGTTCAGATGTTTAAGTCTGAGTTTCAGTAAACCCACTGTGGATCACCTGCTGATCACTGAACTGCACACACACAAAGTTTGTGGCTTCCTGGCAAACACAGTGAAACGTACAAAAGCACCTCATATTTCCCTCTGGAGTTAGTGCAGATGGAAACAGTGCTAAGACGTACAGCTCAGTCCAGGTCATCCTTCAACACACACACACACACACCAGGAGATTATCAATAGAGGGGCAATGCATCACATCGCTGCAAATCTATTTGTCAGACGTTGAGCGTTAACACCCTGTACCTTCAACCAGAGGATCATCAACCACAGGAACATCAGCTACTGACATACCTTAATGCAATTTCTTTACCAAATCAATATGCAGACTTTGGCGCCCCTCAGTGGCCGAACAATGTAAGACACAGTCACACTCCAATAGATTTTACATTCTCTCCCTTTTTCTTTTATAGCTTTAGGTAAATTTATGAGTGAGCTCTACTTTTAATTTGAAGAACTGACCAGTTTTGTGTAGTTTACGGATGCTTTCACACCTACTGTATTTGCTTCAGATGTTTAAGTTTCATCCAAACTAAAAATTTAATGTGTGAAACCTCCTCCACACCAAATGGCTGATCCTTGGTTTAAAAAAAAAATGAGATGTGTTAAAAGTCAAGCTGACCCGTGGGTTTGTTAAGTTACAGATTGTGAAAAAAAATGTAAATGTATTCTGAATGGTTTGGAGAAATCATTGGAAGAATGAAGTTTTATGCAAAGCTGTTGTCATCAGTATGCAAAAGAAGAAAAACAAATGGAAGATGTTAAAAAGAAGTTAAAAAGGAGCCAAATCAACATGACTCGCAAGTTAGATAAGCAATCTTATCTTATCTTATGAGGAAAGTCCTCATTTATAGAAGGTAGTATGAAAGAATGAATGACATGCAATATAATGTGAAAAAAAAAATTGTTAGTTTTAAAAATGCTAAAAAGATTCTGTAGTGCCTTTATATATCAAAAGTATAATTCTGAAAAGATTTAATTTAGCATTAACCCATATTGGGGACTGTCACATTATGTGAGGGGGGAAATAAAAAAAAGGGGATTTTTTAAAAAAAACTTGTAATAAAATACATTTTGGCTATTTTGGTCTTAGAAACTATAAACAAACACATTGCCTTCAAAAAGTCCCCAAATTTACCTCCTATCCCCTTGTCTTAACCACTTTTCCTTGACTTAATGGTAAATATAAGTTCAAGAAAAGATGGACTCAGGAAGAGCCACACCAGTGTTGAGATGATCCGACTGCACTTACATTTGGTAAATGTTCTGTAGGTTTACTGTGGTGAAAGTATAAGTAAAGAGCACATGTTGCATACTTCCCTCTGTTTATTCTTATTGTATTATTTAATGAGTTCTACAAATGTGGACAACATGATGAGAAATATTACAAAGGTTTGAAAACATATAAGATTGAATATAGGCGACTCAGCCTCCTGTCCGTTTACAGTTAGAACCCCACTTAGAATGACTGAAAATAAAACTTCGAAAGATAATCACAAAACCACAAATAAGTCTGTAAATCTAATAATGAACACGCAGTCGGATCTACATTTACATATTGAATTAAAGACGTCAGGCTACATTTACAAAACAACATTTGAATCCAAAAACTACACTTACTCGCAGCCTGATTTAGCTCAGTTTCTCAGTTTACCATTAATCCTTTAATCCTTTCTATTATTAAGGCATCTATGAACGACACTGGAAATCATTCCTGCCTGTGGCCATCAGACTGTTCATTTTAACCACATAATTTTTTAATAACAACAATATTTTTGCACACTTATTTATGGATATTTCTCTAATTATCATATTGATACTATACTGTCTAGTAGTACATACTGTATAAATTGCTGTTCTAATTGTGTCCTAATGGAGTGTTTGAAGATTATATTTGCTGTGTGTGTGTGTGTGTATATTTTTTTTTCTTTTTTTTGTTTGTTGTATTGATAATAATAATAATAATAATAATAATAATAATAATAGATTAGATTTATAGAGCACTTTTCAATTAACGCATACTGTGGGAAAATAAGTAATTAACAATTGCATGTTTGAATACTAAAAAAAAAGTTCTAAATATAATCTGAAATATTTAATTGTGTGTAATAGCTTTGTGTGACTGATGTACTCAGACTAGGGGTTATGTAGGGTGAGAGGAGTAGACATAGAAGGACGAGCTGACTCGACTACTGATAAAGTAAAGGTAAACAGGAGGATTAGGCAGGGAATGTTTCTTCTGTTTCAAGCAGATGTGGATGGAGAATGGTGCCCAAGGACGGGGCAACGCACATGCGACCAGAAAGGGAGGCAACGGAGTCAGGTTACGAAGACCAATCGGACAAGGGGTTGTCCATAGCAACGGGAATGGACGACTGAGACCAACCTACATTTAATATCTAGTATAAAAGAACGGGTCAGGAAGTGATAGGGGTTCATCCTCATTGAGGTTCTGGACCTGAACGATTGTCTGTCAGGGACAGACGGAGGACCCGGAGCTCTGTTTGTTATCCTGATGATTAATGGAAAATAAATTACTGAATTGAGACCGATCCTCTTCTCACCACTCTTCATTAAACGCAGGAAGCCTGTACACATAGCATAAAGGGTTAATGGATAAAATACAGTGACTTCAAAGCGCCTACAATGGATCCATTATTCATCCACTCTCACACTCTGGTGGTGGTAAACTACGTTTGCCCTGGGGCAGACTGACGGAAGCGTGGCTGCCAATTCATGCCAAACAGCCCCTCCGACCACCACCAAACATTCACACACATTCATACACCAGTGTGAGTAGCAGCACTGGAGGCAAGGTGGGTGAAGTGTCTTACCCAAGGACACAACAGCTCATGACTCGGACAGAGCGGGATTCGAACCACCAACTCTTCGGTTATTGGACGACCCGCTCTACCTCCTGAGCCACAGCCGCCCGTATTGATCATTTCTTCCCTACTACTGTATTATACTCGAACGGAGCAACTGTAACACACAATAGTTTCTCCCTGGGATGAATAAAGTATTCTGGTTCTGATTCTAATTTTTAAAGAAGTATCCTGAAATGAATGGTATTCCTACAGTCAAAATGAGGAAACATCTAACTAAAATGTCGTTCTAAGTTATGTAACACTGAGGAGACATTGTACACCAACAGTTCTATCATGTCCTGAGTTCACCTTTGAGTTTTAGTGTTGGACGTCCCAAACACATCGGCATATGAAAAAGTTATGGTATAAGAGGGAAACCAGATGGGTTGTCTGATTTTGCCGGCGCAGTGCATTGTGGGATGTCATTATCTCCCTTCCTTGCATACAGAATGGTCCAGTGTACCCACGGCTAAAAGAGACACTAAAGGAATTATTTAAAGTCCTTAATATGTACAAGTTGAACTGCTCTTAATGATGGCTGCCTCTCAGATACATCTGGGTCATTTCACTCATTTAAGAGCCTTCCAAAGCGAGAAGGAGTATTTTAATGTACCCTCTGAGGCCGAGGCCGTCATCTGTGGCATAAATGTCTATTTTTCAGAAATGTTCTATAACTTTTGGACCACTAATCTACACATCTGCTTAAAAAAAGTAAAGTAAAGAAAAGTAAAGTGAAGTTCCTCAGCTTTCCTCAGTGATATTACAAAACTTTTACCTGAACATGTACAGGTTCCATAGTGAATGTGTTCAGACGTTAACATCAAATCCCTCATTGAATCAATGAATGGCTGTAAGTTGCTTCTAAAAAGTAGTAAATTAAAGCAGACAGTAAACAGTTTGGAAGTCTAAAACATCTACATTCAATTCTCTTAATAAGAAAAAAATGATATAGGTTTTTTCCAAGTTACAAAGTAAAACCACTATAATTATTCTAATATTTTTTTCATGATAATTGCAACTTTAAAAAAACTGGATTAAATTGAGTTAGTCCAGAATCAGATGACGGTCTGTCTGATAATACAGAAATATTTAAAAAAATGTAAAAAATAAAAATAAAAAAACCTACCTAAACTAGTACAGTGAGGAACCACATAAACAGTTCTTGGTCTCTGAGAGTTAACATGTACAGTATTATTTTTTGTGAATAGAAGGTCATTTTAACCCTTCAGAGTCCAGGGTTGTACAAAAAAGAGATATTGTTGAAAAGGCAATTAATTATAGCTTCCTTCATCTGTTCATGATTTGAGTTGTGCTATGCCACTTCAATATATGTCAGTTAATTAATGTACGACTAAATCATAATGCAGCTTAAATATGATGATGCTGCAAACCTCTACACATTGATTTTTTCTCTATCTGGACTTTCTTAAATCATAATTAACACTTGGACTAAAGGAACAGAAATAATCCTTGATACATCTTGATTTTGATCAGTTGTTCTTCAGTGCTCATGATTTCCATAAAAATACAGAAATAGGAAAAACATGGATAATATAAGCCTTCTAATGATTCACTGTATGCCTATATTGGCACAAGTAATATGTTTATGATTTAATAAACATTGTGGACATCCAGGGGCTACATCGTGTGATGTTTTATGAAGTTTTTATTATTAGGATTAATATTAATGACTAAAAAATATAAACGAATACTGAGCATTTTCAAAAATAAAAACTAAGTGGGAAATGGGGAACTAAAATACCACTGAAAATAACACTAACTAAAAACAACAAATACTATGAAAAACAAATAAGTAGTCTAGTTTAGCCTTACCCGGGTTAGTTCTGACTCGGACACGGAGCGGTGTGGCGGGGAGCGGCGCTGGTACATGGGGGGGCTGATGTCCTGGTAGGTGGGGCTGTTATCGTCCAGCAGCACAGCCCCTGCATCCACCTCCTCCTCATCCAGCTGCGACGTCACGTCCTCCGGGCACATCTGGTGGTCAATGCCATTTTGGCTCAGGTTGCAGTGAACAGCTGCGGTAGCAAGAAAATAATACAAATGGATGAGCTATAGGACGGAGAGAACCAGAGATGCAGGAAGAGACTGAGATGAATAGTGTAAGAAAGTCAAAAGAGATGTCACTTAGATATGAGTCCAGGTTTAAAGACCTGAACCCCTGTGAAAACCTCTGGAATGTGATGAAGAGGAAGACGGATTGGACACACTGCATCACATCCAATGGTGGAAACAATACCAACATGTCTAAAACCCATCAGTGAAAATAAACATAAACATCTCTAGGTCAGATTAGTATTGCATTGATCATATTAGATACAGATCAACTCAACGGCATTCATTCAAGATCTGAACAAACACGACATTTTTGTTATTTTAACCAATTGTCACTTCATGAAATTACTGCTATAAATGACAATAAGAAGAATTTGAATGGCATGTAATTACAAATAGCAGCAACCCATAGCCAAACATGCGGTCACATGGTTCTAGAGGGGTGCATGTAGTTACTATGGAGGACAAAAAGTTGTGTACAATTGCACTGGTAGGCAGGATATGGAACCACTAGATGGCACTAGATGATACTAAAGATGAAGACATGAGCTGAGGCTGTTTCCATTTGGAATCTAACACACACCACAATATTTTCCATGCTTTACAGTCACAGAACCTCAACAAAATCAACATCTCCATCTCCATCTTCGCATTTGTGCATTAAACTGAGTGACTGTAATATACATACATTATAAGTGTCACATGGCATCATGGTATAATACACTAATTTAATCTATTTAATCAGTTTATATCTATGTTATAGAAGCTGTATGGTATAGAGTAGCTTTTTCAAAATAAAGCTTAAAAATGACATATCATGGGTAACTGTGTGTTACTCCTTATAATGATTCATCCTGTGTCATTTCTACCACAAAGTGATTATCTTCATTTTTCAAAAGGTGGTTTCTGGCAGATTTATGTACTATTTTATCCAATCACAGGAATTACATCCAAGAGGAAGGTGTAACTGCAACAGGCCATTTTTCCTGTTCTAAAAAAAAAAAAAAAAAGTACCGTTGGCTCATTTAAGAGAACCACCACAGACTGTTTTCGTCACATCTGCTTTGGCTTGGATTGTAGCTGAACATTAAAGGTCAATGCTTTTTAAAGACTACACATTTAGTAAATGATCCAAAAACAAGTGCAAGAGGAAACTTTAAAAGAGCAGGTATGTTAAAAGCGGAGACAATCAGATACAGAGAAACACTGACAGACTCACAAATCCACAGTGTACTTTCATTGTTTATTTCTATTATTCTATTAACAGTGTATTAATCAGTGTTATTTGACATTTTCTGTTACAGTTTTTCGTCATCTTCCTTTCCAGTGAAAACAACAGGTCTCCAAATGTTTGCCATAAACATTTCATCTCTAATTAACCCATAAAGATAAACTGAAGGGACGTGTGTTTATGTAACCTTTGTGGGTTGAGGAAATTCTTTTCCTTCTTTAGCTAAATAAACTTCAAAAATCCACGTGGATTATCTGGGATTGCCACAACACTAGAAAACACGGCAGCTTTTCTGAGCTCATGATAAGTTGACTTTTCTAAAACACACAGCTCTCACAAGACAGCAACACAATAAACATATGATATATGTAGAATACCTGCTGTTAATAAATATGCTCAACCTAAAATATACAGCAGTAAACTAACATAGACTGATCAGCCATGACATTATGACCACTGACAGGCCAAGTGGTATTAATGTTGATTATCACCGTACAATGGGACCTGTCAGTGGGTGCGGTTTATTAGGCGGCAAGTGAACATTAAGACCTCCAAGTTGATGTGTTGGAAAAAGCAAAATGGGCAAAAGTATGGATTGGAGCAACTTTAATAAGAGAGAAACTGTGATGGAAAATGTGATGGAGCATCTCCAGATCTTGTTGTTGATTCCCAGAGTGAAAAGGTTCGTACCTACCAAACGTATGTAAAGAACAACAACCGGATCTCAATCAATTGAGCATCTATTGGAGTATTAGATTATTACCACCTGTATAATTTCCCTTTTTCCACCAAACCAGCTCTGACCCAAGGCCTAGACTCCACCAGACCTCTGAAGGTGTGTGTGGTATCTCCACCGAGACCTTAGCAGCAGAGAGGTGTGGCCTCCATGGATTGGATTTATTTATCCAACACCTCCCACAGATGATCAATAGTCCTGAAAATGACATGTCCTTCCTTAGTCCACTTTTACCTCTGCAGACCAGGAACAAACAACAACAAGACCTGCAGTTGTGGAGATGTTCTGACCCAGTCATCACCGTTACAATATGGACCTGGTCAAAGTCACTCAGTTCCTTATATTACTCGTCTTCCTGCTTTAAACACATCAGCTTCAAGGTCTAAATGTTCACTGTAAAAGGTACCACTGTAATGAATTAATCAACATTATGACCATTTCTCCTGTCAGTGGTCATAATGTTATGGCTGATCTGTCTACATGAGGGAAAGTAATATTAACCCAAAACATCATGTATAATAGTAAAACACTGAAAGGGACCATTTTGTTGCACGGTAACTATTTTTCATTTCCACCCTGAGCACAGTTTCCTGATAATTCTAAATGCTTCGATCTGTCGTGCAGTTTTGACACAGTTCAGTAGCAGTATCTTAATCTCAGTAAATGCATTGAATTCTTCCTCAACTGCTGCCAAATTGCCAAATTATATTCAGTGAAAGTAACTATGACGACAGTTGAACCGTCTGTCAAGAATACCTCATTAATGAATAACAGAGGCTAACCTAGACCTCTAATATTTGTGATAAACAAACGGGTGTTGGCTGAGGCTAAAAGGATGACAGACTGTATATCAGTCAAACACTAATTTCAGTATGGTTGGCAGACACAGCCAACCCAGGAGAACAGCCAGTTAGGAACTTATTTTAGGCCACTCTGAGCTGAGCAATTACAACAGCTCTGACAGAAAATAACGACAGCAAACGACATTGGCAGTGTCGTTCTGTATAAAAGGAGCAGTCGTGTGGAAGCTGCTGTCGGTGTTTCTGACATATTGTACATCTAGAAAACAATCTGCACGGCAAATTGCATTTATTCAAAGTCAATCTTATCTAAAAATTGCAGTGAAATGGTTTCATCTCTAATTAACCCATAAATACCCAGTGTTACTTTTATAGCAGCTCCCAAATGATGTTTTTTTCTCCATTTAACCTTTGTTAAGTGATTTGTCAAACCCTTATTGTAATATTGTCCTCTGTATTTTGCCTTTTTTGGCGAAAACCAGGTATTTTCTTATATTTAATCATAAAACCTCAGATTAAAGTTGAGGGTTTTATCAAAAACAGTGAAAACTGAAGAAAAAGTGATATTTTCAGGAAAGATATCAATAACTGAACATAAAACCAAGTGTGTCCATCCACTGTCATTGATCCAACTCCATGGGTTTTACTGGTGAATCAATGTT
>JAPQRQ010000003.1:24883963-24894898 GCA_037367365.1 Apogon talboti | reverse complement strand
CCTCTGCATGAACAGTGAGTGTACCTGCTTTGTTAGGTACCATGAAGTAATGGTACTAATGTAAGTAATAATGTTCACAGTGATAATGTGTATGTTGACAGGTGTCTGGATCAGTTTTAATGTTCTAAAAGTGATGTTCTAAAGTTCTAAAATACATGTTCCTTTCAACTTAAATGTGTTTTCCTTGCATTTTTTTTATACTTAATTCTTTTTTTTTTTTCCCTGTTTGCCACTTTTTGCCACGGGTAAGGAACTAAATATGGTAACTTCATTGACCTTGATTTTTTTACATAATAATAAAAACTTTTGAAAATTTTCACAAAAGTAATAAAGTCTTGTTCTATCCTCCAATAACACACTAAGGTTGAAGTTTTGAATTTCAGAGTATTTCTATGAATGAACTATAAAGAGTTAATGTGTGTGTTGAAAGTAAATACCTTTCTAGGGCCTGCACACATCCTGCCCACTATCTGCTTTACAACAAAAATACAGATATTGAAACCAAACCACCAACTCCTCTTGACTATCATTATGAGCTGACAGTAAAAAGTAGAAACAGAAAACTGAGAGGCTGTCTTTAAGGATCTAAATAGAAAAATATTCATTGTTCATATAAGAAGTGAGAGATTTGATGATCTTATACACTAACTGATCATTCAATTAGTTATATGTAGAGCAAATTCTGGTCTTTGGCATAAACTACATGGGAGTTCAAATCAACTCAATTTAAGTATACACTCTAGGGCAGGGTTGAAGTCATTCTGTTCAGAGAGTTGATCTCTTAACTCATTTCAGGAGTTAAAACTGAACTCTTCTGGGAGTTAAAAACCAATCTCATGTAGAGTAAAATACAACTGTCACCTGCAGTTCATTTTATGTGAACTCTGTCATGGAGTTAATATTTCCAAAGTGAGGGTCGCAAGATGATTCTCAGAAACTTCTTGAAGTGGCCCCTGAAGTAGTTACAATAAATTAAGTGCACTATTATTACGCTCATAATTTGAAAGGAGGAAATTTAATCTATTGGTTTTGATCAGCACGTGTAATGCTTTTACTTTGAAAGACTTTTGGCAGAGAAAAAACAGGTATGACTAATGGTGTTACATTAATAAAAATAAAAATAACCATAAAAAGGCCTATAAACTTTGTAAAACACACATAAATAAACATTAACACAAAATCCCCCTTGAACCCTTGCACATAAAACAGAACACAATGACTAAAATGTCCAGTACCCACAATGCAATGCGGCAAAAATGCCACAGTACCTTTTTTTTTTTTTTTTTTTAATGTTTCAGTCAGTTCGGAGATAGTGGGGGTCGCCAGTCTCTGCCACCAATATTTTGGGGGGTGCAAGTTTAAAAGTTTGGGAACCCCTGGTCTAGTGTGTATCTACACTGCATCAAAATTAGAAGATCTCAAACCATGGATTGGGATTGTGGTTAAAAACACTGCAAAATTCTCTACTGTACTGGAAATGTATCCAACCACAGGGAAAATATAGGTCATATGCGTGGTATATGACTTTAAACTGATCATTTATTAGAGTTAGTTACAAGGAAAATAATGTGTCTGTACATGTAAATATTGTATCTGTTTTCCCAGAGAAAAAAAAATTCATCATTGACACACAACTGCATATTCCAGCGAGATCAGGCTAACAGTGTATTTCTGCACTCGTTGCAGATGCTGTGTTTTGCAGCATGTACTGGTTCAAAGTGAAACCAGTGGTGGGTCCATAATCAAAAGTGAAGTTTGCTCTGTGTGGGCGCTCAGGCTCATAGTGATCTCTTTCTCTTTGGCTGACTCTCAAAGTGGAGCAGAATGAATTGTTTGTGAATAGAATCAACTATATGACCCAGAAACAAAGCCTAGAGAAAGAGGCTGGGGTAAGCCGGGCCAGATGACAGCGGAGATTGTTCCAACTCTACACCGCAGCCGTGAGACCTTTGTTCTTTTGCCTGCTTCCAAGACATTTAGCGAAAACTGAGGCTAATGACGACGCACTAATAGCACACACCAGGAGAGGACGGCCGTGGGTGCATTCAGTCCCCAACAAAAACAACCGTGCCAACAGATGCTCATGGGAATTTGAAGAGGTGGTCTGGCACAGAAACTGGCAGGATCTCAGCAAAATGACATTTCAGTCATCCGCACAGCTGCTCCGCTTTTTATATGTTAACAGTGGCTTGGAGCTGAATCACACAGCTGAGGGAAAAAATAAGGAATGAGTTAAGGAATGATTAACTGTGTGGATTGGCACATATTCTTCACAGAGCTGGTCAACCTCCTCCATCTGTCATCTGTCTTCATCACAATCAGGAAGACACAGAAATGCAACCGCACGTACACCTCCACGCTGATGGACGGTGTTGTATGGGTTACTTCCAAACTGTAATCCGTTACAGATTACTTGTTACTGTTATTTAAAAGTAATTTCTTACCTTAAAATATTACTGTCTCAGAATTATAATGCGTTACGTGGCTCCTGTATTACTTTTGAGTTACATACAGACTCTTGTCATAAATGGCACGTGTGCAGTAGAACCCAACCCCCCCACTACAAGAGATAGCCTTAGAACCTTGGAACGCATGAATTTGCATGTGGAAAGATTGCTCAGTAAGTAACGCTACGGTATATGACGTTCGAATCCCAGCAGGAACGCTTGCATTGTTTTACATCTTCCAACGGGGGGCGCTGGTAGGAAAATCCACAATTAATAATAATAACAATAAATTTTATTTATAAGCGTCTTTCAAGTTACCCAAGGACACTGTACAACAGTAGTTAAAAAGGTAATACATAGAATACAAAAGAAATAAAAAATAAAAAAGAGGTAATTACAAGGCAAAAAAGTGAAGAGGTGCTGTACATATGGGAAATGAGGTGCAACATTTACAGTGGGAATGCCATCCTGAAAAGGTGAGTCTTAAGTCGGGATTTGAATATGGGGAGAGAGTCGGTGTTACGGATGGACGGTGGGAGGGAGTTCCAGAGCTGCTGATTGATAAAGAATTCTAACTATTCATAGAAATGTTAGCTGACCTTGTCATTGCTGATCACATGGATCATGCTAACTATCTTCTGTAAAGCAGGGTCAGGGTTAGTAATGAGCATACGTCCATGTGGACAATGGACTGTCTTCTGCCGTCTTCACCCATTGGCTGAACACCAACAGGAAATAGAACTGTACAGACGCATTTTTGATTCCTTAAGGTCACACAGTCTTGCTGTTTTTTTTGTTTTGTATTTGAGCAATTAAATTATGGGTGAAAAGTGTGTTGTAACGCAAGCGCTATTGAACATGTAAGAAAATAAAATATTACTGAAATTGATTAGTAATGCCTTACACTACTGCGTTACAGCATAAAGTAATCTGTTACTGTAATGCATTACTTTTATAACGCGTTACTCCCAACACTGCTGATAAACGTGCACAAACCGGCATGGAGGCGCACAAAAGAATACACCAACTGAAAATAATATCCTCATACAGGCGACACGGTGCACCACTGATTCTCACCAAGTGTGCTCTGTGGAAGTGAGCAAACCTAAGGAATCTAAATGCGGTGTCAAGCGAGTCCACCCAAATTAGAAAAATGTGAGAAGAGTGTGTGAATGTGTGAGAGGAGTGCGCCTGCTCAGCTGTCCGTCTACCCCCGAGGACCTTGGAAACAGTATCTTCATCAGTGGGGGACAGAAGACACAGTCAGATCCTTGTTAGACACTTACTGAAGTACTAATTAGAATATCTCTGGAGAGCAGAACGAGATGAGGAAGAGAATCGCATTCACCTGCAGGATAGGATGTTTTGGACAAGAGCTCTAGACCAGAGGGTGTCAAACATAAGGCTTGTGGACCAAAACCGGACCCCCAAAAGGGTCCAATCCGGCCAAAATGCAAAAAATACACTGAGGATATTAATAAATGATGTTAAAAACATGTTAGTTCAGGGGTCACATACAGACCAATATGATCTAAAGTGGGTCAGTCCAGTAAAATACTATCATAATAACCTATAAATAATGGCAACTCCAAATTTTTATCCTTAAGTGTAAAAGAGTAAAATTCCATTAAAATATTTACATTTACAAAATAACTTTTAACAAAAAATGCAAATAATCTGAACAACCTGAAATTTCTTGCACAAAATAAGTGTAATTTGACCAAAATTCTGCCTGTTATTAAACGTTTTGTGTATTTGTAGATCCACTGTGATCTGTAAGTTGTAATGTACATGTGTAAATGATAAACTGAGGTGTAATATTGGTAAAATTGTGCTTATTTTTTGCAAGACATTTCAGGTTGTTCATCCACGTTATCCACATTTTTTTAAAGGATACTTTGTAGGCGTAGACATTTTCATAATGTAATTTTACTTGTTCTTATTTTACTGGTCACTTGAGATCATATTGGGCTGTATGTGAGTCTGACACCCCTGCTCTAGAAGAATAAGGATAACTGCAACAACTGTTCTCCTTTAAAACAAATATTTCCAGTGATGTCATGGACAAATGAATGGTGATTACACGCTGCCATTTTCAAGAATGATAATGTGCAGTTCCATTAGAGCAATCCAGAGCTAAATATGCTGCTCAAGGCCACCTCTGATGCAGACATGTCCTTGAAGTGAATTGCTGACGCAAATGAATGCATTTTTAAGAAGTAACGTCAACTTGTGCTTAGACAGAGGAAGAGATACGTGAAATCTGATGTGATGTGAAAGCGTTTCCGGCTCTGTAACAAATCTGAAATGTCATATTATCCACCTACGTGCACTCAAAAGTTTGCTCACAGTTGTTTTTCACAGCGTCAAACAGCGATGGTGCGTTTGTTTAACCTGAAATGAGAGCGCTTGGTTGGGGCGGCGTACGGTTTCTGTTTCAAACGGCAAAATAAGTAGGGCATCATCACTCCGTTACCCTAACTGATCCATGAGTCATTAATAGACCTGCCATTTTCTGCCTGTTCCTGCAACATTAAAATTCATGAGCGCTGCAAACAGGTTAAAAAGGCACAGGTGAACAAAACAAAACCTTCACAGGGGAAGTTCTGTTGTCGCTGTGTGAATCTGAATAAAATGGAGATAACTGGGCTAAAAGTTCACAAGCCTTATATGAAAGCTTTATGATTCTGTATTTGTTTGGCATAACAGAAAGCGAACAATACGTAACTTTGTATGAATGCCAGAGAAACAAGAGCTAAATTCAACACTTTTGCATAAGCTAATCCTGGCGATATACACAGAGCCATCACTAACAAGACGTGACATCTGGAGGAATTCTTGTTAAGGTCCTGTTAGGCTCGGTGTGTGAAACAGCTTCATCTGTTCATGCACAGCCTACACAATTAATCCATTCTAAACACTTAAATAATGAGAGCCAAGATTATGGAATCTCAGTTGACTGTCAAGTGTGATACATATATTTGTGCTTACTGCATTAATTCTTATTCTTTTTTAGCATTTTATGACACTGTTACGGTATAATAAACCTTACAGTGCTATGGTTGTACACATACATCTTATGTAATTTTCATGAAGATGTTTCATTGGGTTTTCATTTATGTTTGCATGGGCGAGATAAATAATAATTTAAAATAATCTCGGGTACTTTTAATCCAAATTATACAATGTACCGTGAATGTACTGATCATTTGTGAGTAAAGCCATGATGTTAAAGTGATACTAAACACTGAAACATGTAATTTAGAGCAGAATTATATGACTCAGGTGCAATGAAACACATAAATGCTGGGGATAAAAATTGACATGAATGTAAAAATCAATAGTATGGAGCTGAAGGGAGCTCAACTCGCCACTTCCCCCACATATTATTCAGCCTTTCCACCCATTTGATTGATGTTAGCGCCTCTAATCAGAGGTGTTCAGTCCGCCTGTCCTTCAGGAAGTAATTTTCTGAAGCTGTTTTACCGTTCTATCCCAAACCTGGAAGGCAGAGAGTTTGCCACATAAACCCACTGCTTTAATTGGTTAATTTGTTTATTAGTTTGAATCTGTAGTAATGTCTTAAAAAACCACAGTGACACAACAACACAGGCTGCAGAATTAGCCTCTTCATCTATAACAGTAAGAAAAGGTGGTTAAAATGTTCTAAATATATAGCGTACACCTATTCAAGTGGGCAGATTAGCTATAAAGAAAGGAAACAAATTATTCCAAACAAATTGTACATGAATAAAAACCAATCTTTTTCACCATAATGTCTTTCCTCATTCTTCTTGTGTTTTCTAACCTTGATGCCTTTTAATCTAACGGCAGCTGATGGCGAGCTGTGATTTCATTTGATTGGTCAATTATATTATATTGAGTGTGAATGTGCTATGTTGGCACTTCCAGACTCATTCTTAAATTAGAATTAGTCTTGGTTCTCTGGGTTTATTTGATAAGGGGCAAAACAGGCTCAGACCAAAACGTCTCTAGTTGCATTTGGGCCGATTCAGTCACAGGTGGGAGCCCATCATCGTATCGAATCACATCAGACTTGCCTGACAACTGATAAATGGTTCTGATTGGCTCTATCTAGTCTAGGCTAAATATAGCGTATACTTCAATTGATATTAATTTTTACACGGGCCTTAATTAGGTGTTAAAATCATTAGAAAAACTCATCTGGTGTCTGGTGATTCTCTGTTATACGGATGTCCCTGAACTACTCCTGTCTCACCTGGACATGGCTGCACTCTCAGCTTGTTTTAGACCTGATTTCACCATAGTGAATGGAGTTAGACTCAGAGTAAAAATACCTTTAAATGTGAACAGCTACTCACTGAAATACAGTCAAAGAATTCTAAGCTAATGGACCTCCGGGTGGAAACTGTGGTATAATTGTGACACTCGTGTTAGTTCCATCCTATTGTTTTTAGGCACTGAATAGAAGCACAACACTGAGACAGCATATGATTCAGTGGCAGATCCAGAAAAAATGTAAGGGGGGGGGCAGTAGAATGGTGGGGTCCAGGGTAGGGGCCCCGGTGGGGGGTTGAAGGGGGGATGAAGCAAAGCAAAATTAAAATTATAAATGCTTCAACTCACATAAAACTATATATATTTCTTTATTATCATACACTAATAAAATTAAAGCTGCAAGCGGCATTGGTAGAGACCTCGCACCCTGGCCCGGTTCTGCCTCCCATCACCCTCGACACCTCAGCTCCACTCACACCTCTCTGTCCCGGCTCCAGCCCCCACCCTTTCATGTCCTCCAGAACACCAGCCCCCTTCTGCTGAAACCACAATCACCTTTTAATGAGTCTTTTATTTTGAAAAACCCTACAATGTGGAACGACAGCAAAGAGTTGGCTTTAATAAGGTTGGCCTCAGTTATGGCATTGAATTCCATTGCATTTCAAATAATTTAAAATTAGAAACAACAGGATACAGTACACATATGTTTGATAACTTTGTGCGGTTCACTCAATCACTGGCTGTGTTCCACAGCAACTAAAAGATATTTAATATGTGATCCATGCAGTTCTATAGATCCGACTGAATAATAATGCATTCCATACATTCCGTGGCTGCCTGTTTGATTTTTATGTAGACCCAAAAGCTGCTCGAATAGACAGCTGTCTTTTCATGATTAAACCTTAGTTTAATCATGATTATGTTTAATAATTTTATATTTAAAACATTATAAATATAAGGTAATCCTCAGATATCTAATTGACCTTAAATGGAGGACATGGATTAGGACAGCTCTGTGCCATCCTTCTCTTGTCTCTCAACTGGTCCTCGTGATTCATAGACGTCCTCAGGAGTTTGACCAAACACGGCTCCGGTTCGCTTCAGGAGGTAGACTCCAGCATGTAAACCCCCGACATTGACCCAAACAGTGTGCAGTTTCCGCCACAGTCTATCTAGACAGATAGCTCAACAGGTAACACCCTGGTCTACAATGCCGTAGACCAGGGTTCGAATCCTGGCAAGACCAGTCAAATTACTTTCAACAGTTTACATGGGGGCGCCGGTAGGTAAATCCGGCATTGTGATTGTATATGAAATATTCATATACTGAATCTCACTTGCTTTTTGGTTGGTGCATGTTATATTCGATCATAGGTCTTTATACGTCAGATGATGAGACAATACGGACTGAATGCAAGTCATGTGATGAGCTAACCGTGTGCAGAACTCTTAATTCACCCTGACATCCTATCAAAAGTTAACTGTGCTCAAACTTCACAGACGGCCCTCGACAACCCCCAGGCTCGATCAGCTATGATTGGTTGGTCCTGTGTCAAGTCGGCGCAGATGTGCTCGGCTTTGAACATTTCTCAGCTGTAGAGCGCAAGCAGGAATTTAAAAAAAAAAAAGCTAAGGGGTAATGCGATAGAGATGAAGTGAGAGGGAGGATGAAAAGAAAAAAGTTGGACAGAGATTGGAAGTGAGAATAAGAATGACAGACAGAATGATTCAGCGAGAAAAAAAAAAGAGAGAGAGATAGAGCGCGAAATGACCCACTTTACAGCACAAACACATATGAGCTAAATATAACTACTGTTCACTTTGGCCCGAAGTGAAGCATGTATCGCAGGCATTAAGCTGTTAACGTGCTCTACTTCAAAGACAGACAGCAGAAAGGAGTACGGAAATAGACGGGCTGAAATTAGATTGTGGTAACGTCTATAAATATTTGATAAGAGACAAAAAAATTCCTCAGTTTGGTGACATCAACAGGAACTACTGTGGAGACAAAGGAAGGAACCAAATTTCTTCAGTCAGGTCCAGGTATATTTGGACAGTGACACACATTGTTGATTTGACCACTCCTGAAGCTTTCTCTGTCTCTCTGATTGATTTATTTTGTTATATTCAGCTGAATGACTTGCACTGATGACTCTTTGAACCTATTTTGAGAACATCTACTAAAATCAAATTCAACATGTGGGATAAACACTGGATCTTATTTCGATTTCATTTGTTATTGAACAACCACAGAACAGGCCGCATCTGGACTTGAAGCCACTTGTCAGTCAGTTGTCCAATTATGTCTGAGCCTCTGGAAAAGGAAGGACTCAAAGGGTTTAAAACGGTTACAATTCCTAAATGCTTTGCAATATTTTGTTAAATCCCTTGAAATCCCTTAAAGCTGAAAGTCCACAGTTCAATAGCATCTTGACTGCTTAATTTCATGTCCACTGTGGTGGTGTACAGTGGAAAAATGACAAAAATTGCGTCAACTGTCCAAATAATTATGGTGCAGCTACACTTTCTTTCTTTTTCAACCATTTAAACATCCCATGTAAAAGATAGGGTCAATAAACATGATCCTCATGGTCATAATCAAGAAAATCAGGTAAAGACAATAGTCCTCAATTCATTTTTCTAACATTGTTACCAGCCTTGTTTGTAATATGCCTTGGTCTTCTTACGTGCACTATTTTACTCCCTTCTTTGTTGTTGTATTTTATCATACTCACTTCCTGAAGCCAAAAAACTTTCACTTCTACGACATGCTTTTCTGTCTGTAATTGGATTTATTTTATTATAGGGTTTTCCTGATCAGAAAATATATACTTCCTACATTCCCCCTATCACTGCACCCTCCTTAAATCTACAACTAGTGATAAATAATATTCAAGTAGGTATACAAGCTATAAAGAAATGGAATAAATTATTCCAAAGATGCTTTTATTTAACATTGCACATGAATACTAACCAATTGTTTTCAACAGAAGGTCTTGGTCAAGTATATTTTCTTCACTGTTTTCTAACCTTGACGCCATTCAATCTAAGGGTAGCTGATGGTGAGCTGGGATTTCATCTGATAAGTCAATTATTTTCTGCAGTGCATTATGGCCGCACTTCCAGACTAATTCTTAAAAGAGAATTAGTCTCAGCTCTCTCTGTTTATTTTTATTTCCAAGGGGCGTCTCTGGTTGCATTTGGACGGACATACTACAGTCAGTTAGTGCTATGATCACAGACAAAGGCCAAAGCTGGACCGACATCAGTCACAGGCGGGAGCCCATCATCATATCCAATCACATCTGACCTGCTCCACAGCAGATAAATGACTGTGATTGGCTCTATTCAATCTAGGCTCAGTGGAAATCAGTTTGCATGGGAGATTTGCCAGACTGATCTGCCAGATCTTGCTCTAGGAAGGACAGGTCCATATATGATATTTTGAGAAAAATATTAGAATAGTAATAAAGTCATAGTGTTTCAAGAAAAAAATTCAATGTTTCAAGAATAAAGTCATAATACTGAAAAAAAAAGATACAATTTTAGGAGAATAATTTTATAAAGAGGAACAGTCTGTTGTTGGTGTTAAAGAGAGGAATGTAGAGCATCTCCTTAAACTATATTTCAGTACAGGTTTCACAAATAACCAGTCAGTCTATAGATTTTTGGAAAGATATTCACAGATTACAACTTCGAGAGATCAGCTGGTACTTTAAACAGTTAATTTTTTTCCCCAAAAAATATTTATTCTTGTAACATCAGGACTTTTCTCCTCAAAATATTACATTTTGATATTATAACTCCTTCTAAAAATATCCTGTCTACTTTAATAGTCCACATTTAATCCATGTTTGTAGGATTCTAGGTTATGATTACATGTGGTATGTAAATAAAATGTCTCTTCTTCTCATCCCCTTTCTGGCTGTCTTTTGTGATCTATGTACTGAGCATGCTCATTGTACAATGACAATGAAAATACAACCTATTACTCAATACTACTTGACTTAAAACATAAAGTTCTGCTATTTTTAGGAATATTAAAATACTTTCTGACCTTGACCCTCTCGGTGTTACTTGGACACACTTGGCACTGAAAAAAACCCCCCAAAAAACTAGAAAGCACATGCCCTTATATTTATTGCTTGAGGACAAACACCATCTGTACAGTTCTAAATTTGTTGCTCCACATTATTTTTAAGTGCCTGATTGAATAACAGTGTTAGAA
>JAPQRQ010000003.1:24844722-24859193 GCA_037367365.1 Apogon talboti | reverse complement strand
TGGTATAAAGAATAATGTTTGTACAAACCTACCAGGATCAGCATGTACACTAACATATCCTCCTTTTCCTTTTCCTTTGCTACTGTATTCAGTTCATTTCTAAATGTAAACTGTTATTATAAATCATAGTGTTTGAAAAATGTTTGATCAGACTTTGGTATAAGCAGATGTACACCGAGTCAGTGAAATATTAGAAAAGTAGAGCTGGGTTGGTACATTGAAAACAGTGTATTCTCAAAAATATAATATTTAGTTTTGATCCTATAGTACCTTTACATGGAAAAAGTCCTGTAAGGACTTTTAAGTCCATATTATATAATTTTCGGGGCGACAAGGAAATTGTTTTGCACTTTGTGTAACATCAAACTATGCAGGGACTGCAGGTGGAAATGAGTAGTTTTTGATAAAACCTGGCACAAGGATTTTTAACCATTATAGCTACACTCAAACCTATTGGTTTTGCACACACTGTATATTGTAGATTGTATTTTATTTATTTATTTTCTATTTTATTTTTTACTGCATGCTTCTTACCTACTCCATGTTCTATGTATGCACCAAACCACTGAAGCAAAGTCCTAGTAATGTGAACCCTGTTTACTTACATGTCAAAAAACATGATTCTGATTACAAAAAAAAAGTGTATGCTTGTACAAACCTACCAACATCAGCATGTACACCAACATATCCTCCTTTTCCATTTTCTTTGGTAGCTACTGTATTCAGTTAATTTCTAAATGTAAACTGTTATTATAAATCAGATTGTTTGAAAAATGTTTGATCAGACTTTTTGTATAAGCAGATGTACACCGAGTCAGTGAAATACAGTATTAGAAAAGTAGAGGTGGGTTGTACAAGATTTCAACAGTCTGTCATGAGTTCTTTTCTTTGTATTCTAATGATTGGAAACAGACATGTATGTTTGAAACTAAATAATGTAGTCTGTAATTCATGCTACATTTGTTTTATTAAAATCGTACTTTTGTTGCATATTTTACCTCCTAGTTTCATTAACTATGAGGAAACAACAGTAGACTAAAGCTATCGCTGAGGTTTCCATTCAGCTCCTGAGTCTTAGAATAAATGTTACTATTTATAAATACCAATAAATGTGTTTATTTGTTTCATTATTTCACTTCTATCTTCAATCTGCCTGTGTGAATAGGAGAATGTTTCTTTGGTGCAAAAGTCATTCCACAAATTCACCTTCGGTAAACGCATTGTGCTGCTTCCTGTAATTCACATGAACAGAGAATGTGGTTTTGTGGCGTGGCATGGCATTTAAAAGAATGAAACATCTTCCTCTTCTTGTCGAGTTGTTAAGCCTACCTGTCCTCTGACTCCATTTACGGGATTCAGAGTGTTTTTTTTAAAAGACTTCCTGTAAATTTGAAAGTGGAATTTTTCTTAACGTGTTTTACAGGTAGTGTGTGTTTTATAGTTTGTGTTGGCCCTGGGTCCTAACAGTGTACTGAAACAAAAATATATAAATGGGATCAACCATTTCGTCAGCTGTTCTGGTAGACTTGTAGTCAGACACCTTAACTTTGCTTTGTTTCTGTTAAAAAAACACAAAAAACAAAAACAACTCATAAATAAAGAGTTAAAAAAAAGAACTTTTGCATTGTTTCCAGTCAACTTATCCAATGTCATAACGTTTCCCCCCATTTTTAGGGACACATAACCATCGCTGAACCTAGACCTGAACAACTGACGCAACCCCAGATCATAACACTGCCCCTAGTGGCTTGAACTGTGGGCACTAGGCATGATGGGTAATCACTTCAAACGCCTCTCTTCATCCCTCTAGAACAGGGTCAGTCTGGACTCAGACCACATGACCTTTTTCCTTTGAAACACAGTTTAATCTGTATGCTCTTCATCAAACTGATAAAGTTTGATAAAAGGTCAGTAAAAGTTAATATTTCCATCTGAAACATATGGGCTTAGTCATATGCAGGTGGGGTATTATTAGGTATCTGAATGCTTTATGTGTTATTTTAAGATATGTCTTTGAATAAGAAATCCAACATTATGCAAAATAAAGAGTGCAGCAGCTAGAGACTACATTCTGCATTCATTCATTTGCTAGAAAATGATTTATTACCTCTACTATTTTTATTTTTTATTTTTGTAATATTTACCCAACTGTTTGATTCATTACTTTCAAGTTCAGACCAGAACACACTGCAGCAGGCTCTCCCCTTCTCTCACTAGTATTATGTATATTAATATATTAAAAACCAACAGCTTACTTTACTGTGTTTGTTGAATTTACAAAAACCCTATAAATGAGTGAAAGGAAGTTGCTCTCACATTTCACATTAACCATCTCACTGCTTGTATTTCAACCGTTCAACTTCCACCATTTGTATAAACAAACCTCACTTAGGGTCACGGTTACAATAGGAGATATAAAACCAAATTGTATGCATTAGATGTCACTTGAAAGGGAACATCTTTTAGCTTTTGAGTTTTGCATCTGAAACATAACCAGTTCCACAAAATGCAAATGTCAAATGTAACTCTAACCCTAAAACAGGTCTGTGTTGACAAAGTGGATGTAAAATAATGGGGCTTTTCCACTGGCACCTACTCAACACGACTCGACTCGACTGTAGTTGGTCTTTAGGGTTTTCCATTAGGAGATATTACCAGGGACTTTTTTAGTCCCTACTCAGCTGGGGTTCCCAAGTGAGCTGAGTCGAGCTGAAAATGTGACATCAACAAACTGCAGGCCACTGACTGGCCAGGAAGTGATGTCAGTGGATGAGCCATGAGAGCAACTCCATGTCTGCTGTTGTTATGTTGACCAAAAGCTGAGTAGAGTCAAGAAGAGCTTAACCCATAAGACCCAGTGCGACTTTTGTGGCAGTTCCTGAATGAAAATTTTTTTTGGAGTTTTTTTTAAGTGTAAATCATCTGTTTTCCTATATTTAATTCACTGATCGTATAGATGTTGATTAAAGCTCAGAGTAAATGCAAAGGTTATTGTATCATAAAAAGAGAAAACTGAAGAAAAAGTGACATTTTCAGTAAAATCTATCATTAACTGAACATAAAACAAGTGTGTCCATTTACGATCATTGATCCAACTCTATGGGTTTTCCTGGTGAATCAACGTAGTAGAAGATGACGTGTTTCCACGGTAACTACAGAGCCTCTGAACGTCCAAATGGGTCATATCTGATGACCATGAAAAGATGACAAACTGCATTTTACACCAATTATTTACATGCATTGATAGGATTAGTTAATTAACAGATATTAAACAGTTTATATCAGTAGATGGGTTTGGTCGCCAGTGGCTGTTTGGGTCTTTATGGTTAAACTGTATGTTGGAAAAGCAGCAAAAGTGGTCTTTGCTCCTCTTCTGGACCGAAACACTGATACTCAGGCAAAGAAACCCACATCTATGGTTGATTTATTACAGGGTGTCGAACTCATGTTAGTTCAGGGCCACATACAGCCCAATATGAGCTGAAGTGGGCCGGACCAGTAAAATAATTGCATAATTACAATGAAAAAGTAAAATTGCATGATGAAAATTTGTATATCTACAAAGCTTTCTTAAAAATGTGAATAACATGAACAACCTGAAATGTCTTAATATAAATAATTGCTATTTTAACAATATTATGTCACAGTTCATCTTTTACACATATGTATTACAACTTAAAGATCACAGTTAATCTAAAAATACACAAAACATTTAATAACAGGCAGAATAATTGTTAAAATTGCACGTACTTCTCTTAAGACATTTCAGGTTATTCATATTTGTTCAGGTTATTCATATTTTTTTGTGAAATACTTTGTTAATGTAAACATTTTCATGTAATTGCACTTTTTTTTTTTTTACACTACTACTACTATTATGGTAGTGTTTTACTGGTCCAACACATTCAAAATGGAGTTAGTTTGTATGTGACCCCTGACATGTGAGAATAATTTTAACATCCTTGATTGTTATTATCTCTCGTGTAATTTTGCGTTTCACAAATTCATCCCCCGGGCCGAATTGGACCCGTAGGCGGGCCGTTTTTTGGCCCACGGGCCGTATGTTTGACAACTGTGATTTATTACTTGACTAAAAAGGTGTTGGTTGTTTAGCGGACCAGAACATAGTCTAGTGATTCACAAAACTTTGAAGACAGAGCTAAAAGCAGCCCACAGAAAAAAAATCCTCACGCTATCGAAGGAGCCAATTCTTTTTGTGCGGATTTCTCAAAACTCGTGCGTGACGGCTAACACACATCCACAACACAGGCAGGAAGAGTCTTTAAGTATCTACAAAAATAGCAGCAGAAGTCTCTTTGGGTAATCCAGTCTCTACTCAACCTGTCCAACAGGCTTTGGAGTCTCCCCGGGTCTTTTGATATTATTCCGTGCGCGTCCTCCCACAGGTCAAATTGTCTTTTAAATCCTCCTCTTAGCTCTGCTTGGGGTTATTTCACATGTCCTATTATATTGGCCAAGCAGCTCTAAGTGGATTTCCAGAACCTCCTTGACCCAGGTGTTAATATCACACCAGCAGAGTAATGATCACTCCATCATCTTGACCTTGCCACAGCATCTCCCCTTCAAAGGCGACCTTCCCATGTTTCCTGGCTCGCATCAAAATCCCCACCACCTTATCGGAGATTCGGACGTATCTGTCGAACAGCTCCCCGAACGTGATGCGGGTCTTTCCGTCCTTGTCCGGGTCCGCCATAGTCCTGATCACGTAACACATGTCGTCTATCTCCCGGTGGATGTGCTGCTCGGCCCGTTTGGCCCTCTCTGCCGTTTTGGTGCCTTCCTTGGGTCGTCCGTAACCTTCCTGACCTTTCTGAAGACGCAGGGACATGGAGTAATCATAGTCGAAGTACTCGCTGAATGGGTTTAGTTTCTGGGTCACGGTGTGCTCTGAAGCCCAGTTCTGCCAGCGGCTTTTGAGGTTTCCCACCGCACTGTAATTCTTTGACAGGGCATTGATCTTGTTGGCATCCTCAGCTTCTTTTTTGTACCTGAGAGGGATTAAAGATCGCATTCAATCAGACAGAAATGAAGAAATGTTCTCTTTATTTGTTTTGCAAGGAGTGAAAGAAAAGATTAAAATCGCAATTATGTTACTTTATTATATCTTTTTTATCAAATCAAATCAAATCAAATTTTATTTATATATCGCCAAATCATAACAGCAGTTATCTCATGACACTTTACATATAGAGCTGGTCTAAACCAGACTCTCAATCCAATTTACAGAAACCCAACAGAATCCTCCAGGAGTAAACAATGGCGAGGAAAAACTTCCTTTACAGTCACAGTTTTTTTTTTCACTTTTATTTTGTTATATAAGTTATGAGAAAGCTTTCATTGTAGACTAGCAACGTCCTGCCTCTTCTGTTTGTGCCCCAGGGGAAAGTACTGTACATTACATTCAATGGGGAGATACAGGCACGTTTTTGATCCCATTAGGTTTATGCTATCATTTACACCTATCATATTTGTCAGTTGACAGTTATATGTTCAAGAAAGTTACAATTGTAAAACTGTTGAAGCATCAAACCGTGAAAATTTACAAAATTGTTATAGCGGTTTCTTTCTCCTTAATCTCCTCAGTGTCAATGATGTCATCTCTTCAAGCTTCAACATGATCAGACTCTTAATAATTTTCTAAAAAACGATAAAATGACAAATTTAATAATATTATTTTATAATAAATATCACTAAAACAAATGGTTTT
This sequence comes from Apogon talboti, assembly GCA_037367365.1. NCBI lineage: Eukaryota > Metazoa > Chordata > Actinopteri > Kurtiformes > Apogonidae > Apogon > Apogon talboti. Next base: position 24,853,465 of record JAPQRQ010000003.1, on the reverse strand, counting down.
ATTTCATCTTTAGGGTTAATGTTGTTTACATTACACCTAAAATTCTAGTTAAGTCAATTTTTTCTGCCTCTGCCTCTAGATTTCTGATACATGTCACCTTCTGACTATAAATAATGATGGTAAACCACAAATAACAATGTGGTTCTTCAACTGCACCACCGGAAGGAAAAATCAACCTCAGTCATTTTACTGTCACTCTAAAAACAAAACTATAATATTAATGTTACAATTATTTTGTACAGTATTTCACACAAAAGACAGTGGACTGATTTGACTCACACTGGAACTGAGGGTCTCTTAATCCTCGCTGACGTCTCTGAGTCTTCTTCAGAGTCTTTCTTCTCTGTTTCTGTCCTCCACTCACCGACCGGTCTCCCCTTGTCGGCCTCAGGACGTCCACTGTCCTCACTGATTCTTCTCCCCCCTGCTCCTCCTCCTACTTTTGTATGTTTCTGCTCATTTTCCACCTTCTTCCAGCTTTTGGTAAGAGACGACACCATGTTGGAGCACTTCCGTCTACGCGTAGGTGAACTTTTCTTCTTCAGCAGCCGGTCAATCTCTTCGTTCGATGGCAGGGCCTCCTTGCTGATCTTCTCAGTCAGGAGCCCGATACCGGCGCTTTTCTCTTTAGCCACGCTGGTCACTGTCTTCACCACCTGCTTGGTCTTGATAGGAGACGTCACCGGCGGCTTGGCGGAAGTCTTAACCTCCTCAGCCTTGGACTCTTTTCCGGTCTCCACATGAGGAGTTGGTGTCTTTTCAGTCTTTTCCGAGGCGACGACTTGAGCCTGAGAAGCTCCCACTGGTTCGCTTTGAGAGGAAACCGGCTTCGTCTTGGGGGTCCATTTCTTTTTGGGCTCCTCTGCTGGTCCTCCCATCCAAGATGGAGCCCAACCGCTTGGTTCGTTGGCCTGCTTCTGCTCATTTTCTGTCACCCACTGCTGCCAGCTGCTCGTCAGGCTGCACACCATACTGATAGTGCGGAGCTTCTTGATGTTCTTGTTAGCAGATGGTTTCCTTTGGGAGGCTTGGCTGGGCTGTTTGTCCGACATAATTATCTGTAATAATGTGTCTATTTAGCTGCAATTTATCCCTCTAAGTGAGTTTCCTTAACAGCTGTCAGAGCAACAAAACTATCTCCTCTTTCCAAAACTCTCATAGCCGTTTTCTCCCTCTTTCTCTCTTGCTCACTATCCTAACGCTTGCAGCTCCAGCTCTAAAATGGGGAGAGCAAACCCCAACATGACGGTGGAAAGTATTCAAGTCATCCCAGGCTACCAACCTGATCGTCTTTCCTTGACACTGGTCACCCCTATTGGCTTATGTTTCATCACAGAGCTTGTAACTGGAGGTAAACAGGGCACTAGACCAAGTTTAATCAGCAAGTGCACAGACATACGTACATATTCAGCTTCACATTAACACCCAAGGTAACCCTGGGAAGTTGTTAGATTTACTGCATCCTATAGATAAATCCAACACATTTTAGTGTCTGTTTTTATCTGCTAACCCAGTCTTCTTACCCATACAACATAAACCCACCCACATATATTTAGATGACCTTATGCACTGAGAGATAATGAAATGGTCTTGTGTCCACATACTCTGCTTAGCACTGTCATCCCTCTGGTCTGTTTGGGCAATTACGATAGCAACGTTTCCATAAGCGACATAATGAATATGTAATGAGTTACAAAAGTCACTATATATAGGCAACAAAATAGAAGTATATTTATAAATTAGTCTGGGGGAACATAAGTGTCTATGTTTCATCTATACTGTTTGACAAAGGGTTAAATCTATTAAATGTTAAAAGTCCATGTATGATTTTCGATCTGAATCCCAAACAAATATCCATCTGCAGAGGCCTGATGCAGATGCAGCCAAGACAGAAATACAAGGTATCACAGATACGAGAAGAAACTTAATCTGAGGTGAAAAAAAAAAGAGCAGGGAACTTGGGACCAGAAAAAAATGTGATACCTGGAGAGGAGGAGGATCTCCTGCTTACGCATGAAGAAGTTTAATCTTGCATTGCAGCCGGTAGTAGATCACAGTTCACTCAGATACATAAGAAAGAGCATGCTGACATTTGCACAGCAAAACTCAAGGTTTTACATGTCCCAGTGCAGTTCTTTTACAGAAGGGGGGGTTAATGCTTTCTTAATGTGAACCCAGAGCGTCTAATTTTATTTATGTTGGTTTTGCAAATCCATGTTTGCAGAGGGGAACTGTACATAAATAGAACTTGGCACATGCACAGGCTCACAGACATGAAGTTGCAGCTGTTGCAGTCTGTCATGGAGAGTGGAAGTGACTCATCGGACATCAGCACAGGATGTGTTCAGAACCGTGTCAGTGGGATGATATATAGTGTTTCAGCGGGTCTGAGTGGGAGGTTAGTGCTCCTCCACAAGGAAGAAGCAGCTCATTACAGTCTGAGCATTGGGGAGGGAAAAATGAATGTGCACTTCCAAATAAAATATACTAAATTTTAATAGAAAATCAACAAAGAGCATAAAAGCTCAATTCTAATCTAGTGCATACTTTGAGAGTCAGTGGGGGAGGTCCTTCTTCATTGTGTCAGATAATTTCCTCATTTTTCTAAAGCTTCCAGTAAGACATCAAAATGTTGCAAGACCAGTTAATATGTCAGAAATACTACTGTAAGACTACTCACTGTGTCTCTGACTGGATCCCTGTCATATTCACATTCTGGTTAGTATTATCATTATCGCTCTTATTTTCAAGAGGTTTCATCATATTAGGTCAAATAGGTGAATTTTACCATCTGCAGTTTTTTGACTTGGAACATCACATATGAAACATGTTTATTATGGGTAATATGTCAGAAAAATGTTTATGTTTTCCAATTGCTTTTAAGCCCACTTTCATTTTTTGGCGTGTTTTTATACTTATATATAGTATTTTTATACTTTTTATGCTATTTCTGTGAAGCATTTTCATCTGCGTCGCATGCTCTATAAATAAACCCACTCTATTTACAGTAACAACAGTTTCCTTGTGGATGTTCTGAAACATGTTCGTGTGAACACCTTGATGACTTTGGCCTTGTAGGACTTCCTCATGTCTTTCACCATGGGTAAACAAAAAAAACAGGCTTCTTTTCATTTATTTATTTGAAACCATTCTCAGCCAGCTTAACTTCCTTTACAGTTACAAAGTGTTCTTTTGAAGATGTTCTCAGGTAAATGCACTGTATTCAGACTTTTTCAACGATAACAGAAGTACAGTGCACTTTCTGCTGTCCACTTTTAGGGCATGTGAAGGTGGTCGTCTACCAGTAGAGGTCACTGTGAATTCAATGTTAGAACAGTAAAGCTGCAACAAGCTGCAAGGACGTTTAACTTCAGATGTTGTATTAAATGTCTCTAAAATGTCCTTACTGCAGCTGAAAGTCCGTCCATTTATTTAATTAAAGCCAATATCTTGAAATAGCTCGACCCTGTTCAACCTCACCGCAGACTGAGGAGGTCCAAAACAGGACAGAATGCACCTGTGTTTCATGATAATTATCCACATATGCACTGTTTCCGCTGTTTTGTTTACCTTTAATTGCTTATTTTGAGACCGCTTAAATCGGCAGTCCGTGTTATTGCACAATAACCGTGCAGGAATGTAACCGTGAGGGTTTTTCTAATTTATTCTCCATGATTCGTGTTGTGCTTGGAGGGACCTGCTTGCACATAATTGGGATTTTGTTGCTGGACTCATTAGACCCAAGTATGTGAGAAATGTTCTGCACTATCATCCTGACTTTAGGAATAACATAAAGTTCAGGCAAAGTTTGTCTGCAGGATCACACTCGCTGAAAGCAGTCAGGACACAGAGGATGTTTTGGCTTCATATCTGATGTGTTTGTGTGGGATTTATTAAATCTTCAGTTCCAGGTTGATCAACAATAACATCTGCAACCATCAAATATATTTATGTTTATAAACCAGCCTAAATACTACAGTTTTGATGCAGCTGCGTATGGTTTGTGCCTTTATAACAATGCTGGCCTAATAAGGAAAGCAGCCGCTAAAGTCTGTCCTGGCCCGGGAAAAGTAAACCACTGTTTAATCCACTAATACTTCCTTCCGAAGAAGCTGTATGTTATTGTTTGGATGTGCCACTTGACTCTCAGAAAGACAGTAAATTATTGTAGCTCAATAAAGAGGTCAAGAAAACCCAGACAGGAAGGTTAGAAGAAATGTTAGTCCCTGCAGAGACACCGACAGAGGAGCGGACATCACTGTTAAAGCTACCGTCGTTATAGGCAGAGGGAGAGTTAAAGGACCTTGGGTTGGATTTATGTGATGTGTTTCACGACAATGTTGCACATAATGGAGAGAGAGAAGATAGCAATTTGAATCAGAGTGAAAGTATTTGGAGCTGCAAGTGTTACAGTTCTAGAGGTTTCAACCCCTTTAAGACTGCCATGATAACAGGCCGCCTAAGTGTCTTCATGTTTTCTTTGCAATAAAAGTGTCAGAAAATAATGTCTTTTTTGCCATTTCTTTTGTGCCTTTGTTTTCAGGAAAAAGGTAATTTTCAATATCTGGTCATTAACTATCATAATTATGAATAATACAGGCTTAAAACAGTGTGTTTTACTAAAAAAAGAAAAACAGACTGAACGTTTTTAGCATATTTATTATTAGAAATAACTGTAAATGTCCATAATGGTACTTTTTGAGATTGCAAAAATTAACTTCCAACTGCTCACACATGCTCTTTGGTCTTGAACAGTCAGTATCCACATTATGGCTTCATATTTTTTTGTTATTTCCAGGTGTTTTTTTTAGCTGTAGAAGTTCCTTTTTACTTGTAATAAAGTCTTACATTGCTGCCATAAAGTGTTATATAGTGTTGAGAAGCTCAGGATCTCAGCTTTCCAATGCCATTTGAATTTTGTGGATAGCGTAAACAGTTCAGGAGTTACAGTCATTTGAACGCCGTAAAATGCAACATGCAGCGCCGGAGAGACTGCAGTTGTTAAAGGGTTAAACAGAACAGCTAAATGTCAGTTTGTAACATGTGCAACATCATAGTGCATCGAAACAACATATTTATTAATATATCTAATAATGCTGTACCAAATTAGATGATGTTCATGGATTGTAGTTCCATTTATGATACGTGGTATTGAATCAGTGAGTAAAACATATGGGCTGGACATGGTCTTGTTACCAGAGATCTTATAAAAACATGTTGCTTTTGGCTTGTATGGTTTCAGTCTGCAATCACACTTCATTACTTCTGACCACAGCCTCTGGAGCAATAATTGGCCACACACTTCTCACTTGTAACATCAACTTCTCTAATGTAATGGATACTGAGCACTCAAAACAAAAGCCCAAAATAGGACCTGTGCATTCATTCTTACAGTCCGATATATTATAGACTGTTACAGCAATAGACATTAAAAAAAAAAAAAAAAAAAAAAAAGCACTTCATTGTTGAAAAAATAAAGTGTGGACACTGGTCGGCCTATGTGAGACTAAGAAAACAGCAAACAAATGCTTCCTAGATTGAACTTCCCAGGGTATCGAAACCTCATTTAAAGTAATGTTTATCTGTTTACTGACATAAACAAGTGCTGATAGTTCTTACATTCTAGTTTTTAGTCATCCATTCGACTCCTGCAGCCTCTCTTTGCTTCACACCCTCTTTGTACACAGAGTGTCTTTCTCACTCCCACAGACCATCAATCATGCTGAGCTCTTCTGACTTATTCAACACCAGGGAGTCCCTCACCTCAACTCAAGTTTACATTTTTATTTTTCCCTATTTTACTAAACCGCAGGGGCTTGCACAGAAAACCAGCAGCGTTCCATCCAAAATGACTTTAGAATTTCCAACGCAGCAACTTGAATGTTTTTGACTTCACGGTCCGATAAAGAACCTGTCACTTTTATCAACTAGCACATTCAAATATATACCATTATTAGAAGGGTCTAGTGGTTTTTCTATTCTAGTGGAATTTCGACATGTTTTTGGATATCTACAGGCTTGACATGACAGACAAATTTAAATTAAATTCAATTAAATTCAAAGGTGTTTTTGTGACTGCACCTGTTTTGAGTCTGTATTTTTGTCACCTGTCTGCCCTCTAGTGGTGGAGGTGAACACTGCACAGCAGGGTTAGCTTGGAATTAGATCAGTTCTAATTATTAAAAAAAAAAAAAAATGGATCCTGATATTCAATCTGGTCCTGATTTTAGATGTGGGCCAAGCCTTATTATGGGATTGGAATGTGATCATGGTATGGCAGAAGAATACACTGTCCATACCTTTACTTTTATCTGCTGGCATGTGTCACTGTCTATTAAACTGAAAAATCACTTGCAGAGGATTGGGAAGATGTCCAGCAAAATTGCGGGTACATATCTGAACAACCTGTACAAAACCTGATGAATCCACTGTGGCGGGAAGTTTTTTTGTTGCCATCAGGACGCAGATACAATCTACCATGATCTTCACTTTTTTGCCTTGTAACTACCTCTTTATTTATTATTTATTTTATTACCTTTTTAACTACTGTTGTACAGTGTCCTTGGGTGACTTGAAAGGTGCTTATAAATAAAATGTATTATTATTATTATTATTATTATGATGCAAAATGAACAGGTTCAGAAAGGCATTTATTTCTACTGGTATCGTTCTCATAAATGACATAGTAGTGCTTTGGAAGTTGAGTTAGTATTTACTGTTGTCTGGTGGCTGTTTGTTTATCTATTCATTGATTTACTGCTGGCTGTAAATGAAATTGCCCAATGGGGATAATAAAGATTTCAGAAACAAAATAAAACTTAAAAATTGTTCAGATCGTTCATGATTCCTATAGTGAAGTGCGAGTATGAATATTTATTCATATTTTGCACTCAATTTGTTAAACCACTAGAGTGATAACGCAGATAAAGTAGATATTGTGCTTCCAAATAAGACTTTAAAGTGTAGTATAAACTATAAATAACCTAAATATCAAATAAAAATAACCAATTTTAATTTAAGAGTTGTTTGTCACTGTGTATAATTATACTGACACAAAGATCAGGGGTGAATCCATTAGAGTAGTTTCTATTTATTTGTGTATTAGTGATCTAGATATTAAAAGAAATTAGAAGTGAAAGGGATGGAAACAATTCAATCCACAATCTTTTTTATTTTTTTATTTTTTGCACCTGATACACTCACCCTTTGCACAGAGTACTGGCTTTATTTTATTTGACCTATTTATTTGTCCTTGCTTAGTGTACAGTTTATTTCCTTTATTTCCTTTTAGTTTAGTTTTAATTGTACAGTTTATTTCCTTTATTTCCTTTCAGTTTAGTTGAATTGTTTGCATTAGTCATGTAAAGGGAACTCTCAAAGTAAGAATTTCATTGCTCAGTACTGCTGTGTATATGACAATAAACTTCTTGAATCTTGAACTACAGTCTGGTTCAAGTCCAGATCATCCAGATTCAGATGATAGTATTGGAACAACTGGACTGAAATCACATCTTTAGTGTCAGTTTTGTAACCCTGACTGGTGCTGCTCTATAAACCCTTTTCAGCTTTTCATTTAAACACACATTCTCAGAGCATATTGTAGTAAAATCTGATTAAAGAGATTGAACTGACGCTACAGATAGATGCTTTATTTGGATTTTCGCTTCCTTTTCCAGGTCTTGAGTGTTTTTATTCATTTCTGGGAGAGCAGGTGGTCCCATGGGGGGGCGTTCACTGACCCTGGGCATTCATACTGCAGGTACTGTGTTCCATCATATCTGATTTGGTCCACGTCCAACACAGACCGTCTGCATAAAACTCCGCTCACCATCTTTCAGCTCTTCCTCAGCAAACAGGAAAGGATCCATTTTCAGCAGAGCGTTGTAGCGGTGGATATGAGGACTTGGTAAATAGGGCGTGGACGTGACTATGCAGAGACTGTGGGCAAGTGAAACACAGCTTTCCTTGACATGAACGTCCACTGGAGACTAAACTTAACCCATAAAGACCCAGTGCTACTTTTGTGGCAGCTCCAAGATAGTTTTTTTCTCTATTTAATCTTTTGTTAAGTAGTTTATCACCATTTATTATATTATCCTCTGTATTTTGTTTTTTTTTTTCAGTTTAAATCATATATTTTCCTATATTTAATTTGCTGATCATGTAGACGTTCATAAAAGCTCAAATTAATGTTGAGGATTGTATATGAAAATATATAGTCAGTTGGCCTAAATGAATTTTTCTCTCTATTTTACCTTTCCCAAGTCATTTATCACCATTTATTATTATAATAGGATCCTCTGTGTTTTGTTTTTTCAATGTAAATCATATATTATCCTATATTTAATTTACTGTAGATTTTCATAAAAGCTTAGATTAAAGCTGAGGGTTATTATATGAAAAACAGGAAAAAAGTTAGAATTTTTGGATGTTTTAAACAAGAGTAATGAAGATGCTGAAGATACATTTTTTCCTCTATTTTACCTTTCCCAAGTCATTTATCAAAATTTATTATATCATCTGCTGAATTCTGCATTTTTTTCCAATAAAAATCATCCATTTTACTATGTTTAACTTACTGATTATGTAGATGTTCATAAAGTTTAGAGTAAAGTCAAAGGTTATTGTATCAAAACTCAAGAAAAAGGGACTTTTTCAGTAAAATCTATCATTAACTGAACATAAACTCAGTGTGTCCATCCACTGTCATTGATCCAACTCCATGGGTTTTACTGGTGAATCA
>JAPQRQ010000003.1:24829163-24839694 GCA_037367365.1 Apogon talboti | reverse complement strand
ACACACACACACACACACACACACACACACACACACACACACACACACACACACACACACACACACACACCCCACACATACACAATATAGCATGGAAACTGGCACTTCCTTATATTTCCACAACTGCCTGCAATTTTAGGATGATGTGACCAGCGAGGATCAAATCTGTCATTACATGTACTTACACTACTGTAGATGTTAACATGATACTTATTGAGCTGTCCTTCAGAGGAGGCGCAGCACGAGTTATCCTGGTGGTAGTCAAGTAGGATACAAAAAATTTCAATAGGACATTTCTCCTGCAAACTTTGGAGTTTAATTACGTAGCGTTAGCATACCTAGCTAACCTAGCATTAGCATTAACATTAGCATTAGCACTTAGCACTGCAGGAGCAGTGAGCTGCCATTAAATGCTTATGGGAACCAGCTCTAGATCTTCAAGTACCTTGGTCATGGGCACTGACAGGAGAATTAATCTATGTATATCTGTTTTTAAAGGACGGGGTAACCAGATAATCCCAAAAAGTACACTATAACTAGCACTAAAGTAAAAAAAAAAAAAAAACACTCTCAAACACACAACTAATTAAAAAAACATAATGTGCAATGCAACACAAACTAAACTAAGCCAAAACAGAACTGTAGTTGAAAGAATCATATTTTTTCCCTAATGTTAATATTCAATGAAGTGCAAGTGTCTCACACTGGTTTTGCACAATATAGGACCTTTAATAAATACATTTAAAAATGTAGGTACATTCTTCATCCTGCTGAAACAAACAATAAAACAAAATAAAAACTAATCTAATACTCATTAATTCCTCAGAATTCACGCGCACACACACACACACACACACACACACTAATAAAACTAAGTAAGTTGAAATAAAGAGCTAAATAAAAATAAAAGTAAGAATAAATCAAATGACTATATGGTCCCTATAATAACTCTGGTTGGGGTGTACAGGTGTTGCACTAAAAATGTGACAACAATACAGTAAACATGACAAAACTGATGACAAATGTAATAAGACAACTGTTTTTCCCTCTTCTGTCATAAAGCAGGACACAATAAAACGTGTTCCTCTTGCTTTTCTTAACTTGATAAACCGCAGACACAAACGCCGCCTCACGCATAAACATCCACCCTCCACAACAGCGCTCCTGTGGGATTTATGATCGGTATCCTCTCTGTTTCTAGTCCGCACATTTTTACGGACTTGTAAAACCCACGGGGGGGATGTCTTCTTTAAAAGATGTCAGAGCTACTGCTGTTTGTTCTCATGATAGAGGGATCCTTTCTAGCCTGTGTCAGTGCTTTATCCCTACTGTATATCCCGGTGCTGGGTACAATATGTGTGTGTCCGCGTCAGATCCTCCTCCGTATTCTTAACACGCCATGCTGAGGCTGTCCTCATAAATGTTTCAGAGGTATGTTCTCCTCAAGGTAATTCCAGACACTTACATCATTTGATGTCAGCCCTGCTCTTACAAATCCAGGAAATAAATCAAGTGATATACTGTATATACTGTAGTCATGGTGGTGCTGGGTTTGGACCAGCCGTGACTCAGGCTACATGCTGTCATGCCTCTGCTTTGTGCCTGGCCATAGGCAGAGTATGAATCAAGCACAATAGGGGTGTTGATCAGCGACCAGTTGCCAGTTCCCTTTACCCCACTGCATTCGCAATGACCTCAGATGTAATGCCGATCTTCAATCTCCACTTAGCGATGCTTGATTAGTACCAGGTCAGGGCTCCGCTGTAATACCACTGCCATGAGGTGATAGCAGGGGTCACTGGGCTCCACTTACACAGCATGAGAAGGAGACTCATTCTAAATCTCTTTGACACTTGGTGCCGCGCCCAGGGATTTTTATAATGTGCTCAATTCCAATTCGCATTCTGCAACCGGGTGGGGACGGAGACTCGTCTAATAGGTGCAGATAGATGCATAAGTGACCACATTTAGTCCCACACATGTCTTGCATGAGCAGGTTTTGATCATAAAGACCTGAACTAATGATAGGGAAATGAATATTGTGGAGTTGCTCATGATGCCGATTAAAGAAAAGTGCTTTTGGAATGGTAAGGGGAATATGTGTATCATGGCATTTTCTCATAAAAGCAATCCTGGTTTTTGTTCCTACCATGGAGATATACTGTACATGCTCAGAAGATAATTCAAGTTATTTGCAGCTTTTTTTCTTGTAGTTGTACTTATGACATTATTTGGGCTGAAAGAACACTGTAGCTGCTTTAAGAAATGGGTAAAGGGGTGAATGTGAACCAGGCCAGACTGGTGACATCTTCTATTCATAGCTTTTTTCAATCTAAATTTTACAAATTGCCTCTTTAAATAAGCAACTTCTATAGCTAGTTAAGCATGTTAAATAAAGAAGGTGAATGGTCAATACTATTTAATGTTGTTCTTTGTAACATTTGTTAATATTTGTCCATTTGTCATACAAAAGTATTACTCCAAAGCATTGGCCGAGCACCAAAACCCAATGTTGGAGAAGATCCATGTAAAGGTGTAGGACCTGGAAAATTTATTTATTTATTTTTTGCTTTTTATAACACTGATTGGAGATAGCATGCTGGATTGATTTCAAGACTGCAAGCAGAGTATTCACAGATGAAGGCTTGGGATATACTGATAGTGATGTTAGGAGGATACTTGGAACACAGCATATGCATCTCAGTTTGTATTTTATCATGTTTGTGAAAAACAGGCCCCTCTTATGGTCAGTTGGGAAGGTCATCTCTAGTAGAAATGCATGCCTAAAAGAGGGGCCAATAAGTTTGGTCAGAAAGAGAAAACACCTGCACTTAAATATTATAAGGATTTGGATATGACCTGATTTTGAGTCAAAAACAACAGAATTATTAGCGGAATCTTTGTTTTTCCACTAGTTATATTACTCTGCAAAAGTCTTAGACCAACATTAGGTTTTTTTGTTTTAGTAAAGTTCTAATGACCACACATTTGTATTTCTCAGTCTCATACATGTAGATATTTAGGAAGTATGTACAGCAGTAAAAACAACAGCTTCTATAAACCACAGTGGAAGTATTTAGTGTGCCCTCCCTTTGCACTGAACATGTTTTTAACCCTTTTGTTCAGACAATATGAGATTTATTGCATTAATTATCTGTCGTGTTATACCAGGTTTCATTCAACACATGTCTGATGTTTGTGCTGCTTCTTGTCAACTCGTTTTGTCCAGTTTTTTGTGTGTCTTTTAAGGCTGTGCACACATTTCCTGTATTTTGCAGTATCTGAAGAAAAGATAATGAGAAATAAATACTGCTACTTTTTATTCTACTTGAATGGAGCGACTGTAACACCCAATAATTTCCCCCCTGGGATTAATAACGCATTCTGATTCCGTTCTGCTGTGACTGTTCAATGCACTTACCCCCAGTGAGCATGAGGGCGCACTTGCACAAGCAGTTATCATTGTCCATGTCCTTGGTGCTGAAGTCTGCTCCGTGGATTACCAGACTGCTCTGTCTGCCTGCTGTCCCACTGTGACTTTTCAGGAACAGCCTGGAAGAAATCGAGAGGAGGAAACGGAGGGAGTCAGGACATGAAAACACATTGGCGGGGGAGGAAGCCGGGAGCGGAGGGGATATGGTGGTGTGAGCAAGGTAAGCAATAAAGACAGCAAGAAGACATAACATAGAGAAAGAAATGTCTCCTGAGAGAGTTTATTTTTTGTTGTGATTGACTACATGTAGAACACCTGGAACAACATATAGAGAATATAAAATAAAAAGAGCGAAAGAATGGGAGGGTAAGATGAGAAAAATGCAGACGGACAGACAGGGTGTGCAGTGGGAGGGATGTCTGTTAAACACATTTCCGTCCACAGGGCCACAGTGCATTAATTTACACCTCAGTGACAGTCTAAATCATTGAATGTTGACCTGTAACAGCTACATGCAGCAAAAGAGCAATAAGCAACCTGTTAAAGGTATCAGCCTCCCAGACGGTAGCTCTGCAGGTTGAGCGTTCTCTCTTTTCTCCTCTGGTGGTCAAAAGTGCAGTGTTTCTTTTAGACTTAATGTTTCTATGCAGTTTTTAACACTCTTTTATTTAGTTGAAGTGTCCACGCATCTGTATAAAAAGGACTGACAATTTCAGCCACTCATTTGTTTGTGCTCATTATCACCAAAGATATTCATGTGGACTCAAGGATGAAGTGATTACATTTTGGTGGCCAAAGGTCAAAGGTCAAGCTTGTTGCGACTTAATGAATACAATTTTTTTTTCTAGGAATGATCAGGAATGTCTTGAGGGACATTTTATGTAATACTTGACACAAATATTTACTTGGACTCTTGGATGAACTAATTATAGTTTAGTGGCCAAAGGTCAAAGGTCAAGGTTGCTGTGACCTAATGCCTGCACATTCTAATGAATGATCAGGAACACTTTGAAGGAATTTTATCACATTTTGAACAAATATTCACTTGAACTCAAGGATGAAGTGATTAGATTTTGGTGGCCAAAGGTCAAAGTTAATAATAATAATAATAATAATAATAATAATAACAATAATAAGGGACAGGATGTAAAAATCACTACAGTAAAACCAATAAAACAATGGGACACAAATCAATAAAAACACAATTAAAAGCACAAAATTTTAAATTGTCCATATGCTCTTTGAATGAGAAAAGTTCCACAGTCCTCAAGAGTCCACAGTCTGTGGGGCCCTCAGATGCTGATGGAGGACATTCCAGAGCCGTGGTGCTGTGACCTAACGCCTGTACTTATGAATAGTCAGGAACAGGTCGAGGGGATTTGATCAAATTCGGTTCAAATATTCACTTAGACTCACAGATGAACTAAATGCATTTTATTGGACTAAAGTCATGGTGGCTGTGCTTAATACATTTTTTTGGCTATATTGTAAGAATTTATAAGCCAGTTGTGACAAAGACTCATACAAGTAATGTAAATGAATAATAGGCCTATGTACATCCAATAGGTCAACTTAACTCTTGTGAATTGCGATGTCAGAAACGCCTTCAAGGATTCCCCCCCTCCCTCAAATTTGGCACGAATGTTCACTTGGACTCAAGGACTGATTACATTTTAGGGGCCAAAAGTGAAACGTCAAGGTCGCTAATTAATAAAACAGAAAATGTTGCTAAACTAAAAAGGTTGTCGATGTCGTACATTATTTTTAATTGAGAGAACTGCATAAAAAGGCTCTAACTCACAGATAATGGACACATCTGAACTATCTGAACTTATGGTTCTTGTTAAAATGATTTTCCTTTGTTTTAAGTTTTGACTAATCCCAAGACACGGGCCTTAAATAATCGTTTAAAACCACAGACAAATGACTTTATTTCTAAGAAGCATATTGGGAGCTCCAGACAGCCAAGAACTTCACAGTGCACACTTTGAAGAATCTACAGTTAGTCCTCGTAGGCCTGTGTGAACATGTGGAACATGTAACAGCCTAATGTGAACACGTGGAACTCGTAACAGTTAAAGCCCGGCTCCTCGGAGACCCATGTAATATGTTATGTCACTACACACCACAAGTTTAATATAAAAACCAACATATTCCCAGGATCACTTGAAAAACAGTCTATCCAATTTGTCCTGTGACTGTCTTTTTTTGTATGTTAATTTTTGGATTCTGTAGGTGGCACTCTTGCCTAATACTGTAACGGCAGAGTTTATATGATGCCCATTTATTCATTGGCTTCAAAAAAGAACACAGGACAATGTATAAGAATGTGTGTGAACATGTAGGGTATTTGATGTTGATGTGATAAAGATTAACCCATAAAGACCCACTGTTACTTTTGTGGAAGTTCCCAAATTAATTTTTCTCCATATTTAAAATTTCTTAATTGACTTAACACCATTTATTGTAATATTATCTTCTTTATTTTGTGTTTTTTCACTGAAAATCAGGTATTTTCTTGAATTCAATTCATTGATCGTGTAGATGTTCATAAAAACTCAGATTAAAGTTGAGGATTATTATTATATAAGAAACAGAGAAAACTGAAGAAAAATTGACTTTTTCAGTAAAATATATTATTAAACAAACATAATACAAGTGTCTCCATCCACTGTCATTGATCCAAATCCATGGGTTTTACTGGTGAATCAATGTTGTAGAAGATGATGGTGTTTCCATGGTAACTACAGAGCCTCTGAACGTCCAAATGGGTCATATCTGATGACCATGAAAAGACAACAAACTACATTTTACATCAATTATTTACATCTATTGATAGGATTAGTGGTATTAAACAGGTATTAAACATTTTACATCAGTAGATGCTTTGGGTCACCAGTCACTGTTTGGGTCTTTATGGGTTAATGTCATACAAAGCGGTAAAAAAGTTACTTTGGAAATATAGTAGTTACTATGTTGTAGTTACACATAATATTATAAGTAACGAAAGCGCTGCATTTATGCAATAGCCATGTAACTTATTATATTTTAATACTTTCTAACCCATTCTAAACTGTGAAAATAAGCTGTAATCTTTTTTGCCAAAAATATTATAGTCTATTTAGATGTACTCTCTTTGTATTCATCAATATTTAAATATATATTTCATAAGTATTATGTTGAAGCCATGAGTTTTTCAGTTTACACTGACATTTTTTTACTCAAGCAAAGTGAAAACCTTTACCTGGAGTATATACCACTGTTAATTAACTTGTAGAATAAGTTGAAGCGGATGCTGTCATTTGTTGCAGAATTACAACAAATGGCAAAAACATACATTGCCCGTTCCATTAACCTGCTGGATTAAGTATTGGTTTGTGTCTTGTTTTTTCTATGTCCTTGGAGTTTCTCTTTCTCCCCACAGAAGAGCGTACAAACAATTAAAGACAAAGGCTGCAGCTCTGTGCCAATGAAGTCTCCATTAGAAAGTACAGTCCACCTTCAGTGAAAGTAATTTCCTGAGTCCATTTCTCATCAACGAGGGACTAAGGGCGTAGAGTGAACCTTACACTCAATTTGGGTTGTAACGCAGCTTTATTTTGACATGTACAAGCACCGTCTCTGATTTTAGTATTACTTTTCCGATAACCTTTTAACCCATAAAGACGGACACACAAATAATTGGTGTAAAATACAGTTTGTCATCTTTTCATGGTCATCAGATATGACCCATTTGGATGTTCAGAGGCTCTATAGTTACCGGGGAAACTTCCTGTAGATGGCGTCCTCCTGTACGAAAGCATTCTTGAAATCTGCTGTTGAGATTCCTCATTGACCGCTCATTGACCGTTATGGCTAACGCACGCTGTTGCCCGTTCCACTGATCCATGGTTACTAAAATGGGGGTGTGTTTACTTGCTCAAGGTCACTGTCTCGTAGTGCTGCCACTTGCTCATATCTGCCAATACGCACTTCAAAAATTCCCGTTTTTTTGGCCATCTACAGGAAGTAATTTAAAAAAAATGAAAATTCAATCATTGTTTCTTAAATGGCATGTTTTAAGGTTTCAATTACTATAAATAAAATATTTTTCTTCCATCACTCTTGGTTTTACTGGATTGTTAAAAAGTTCCCGTTTTTTTGTGTCACCCTGTATAAATAATGACAACTTTTTCACACTAAAAACAAGTTTTCTCATTGTTTTAGTGTGAAAAAAAGAAAAATTACATTATCAAAATGTGAATAACCTGAACAACTATGTACACCCTGAAATTTCTTAAAGAAAAATAAGTACAATTTCAACAATATTATGTCTCAGCTTATTATTTACACAACATATCGATCACAGTGAATCTAAAAATGCACAAAACATTTAGTAACAGGCAGATTATTATTAAAGTTGCATTTATGTTTCTGTAGACAATTGTGATTGTTCAGGTTGGTCACATTTTATTTTGAAAGGATAGTTTGTAAATGTAAATATTTTCATAATTTTTCGCATTAAACCAAGGACAAAATTTGGAGGTGTCATCATTTATAGGTTATGCTATTATTTTAGTTGATATCATATTGGGCTGTATGTGACATGCACTAGTAGGTTAATCAGTTAACCTCCTAAGACCCGGGAGTCCCACAGGATTTTGAGTTTTGGCTTCTTTTAATTAAATAACTGCTTATATTGGAAACATCATGATGCAACAGTTTTTTCAGATGCATTCTTAAAAATTTTTATGGAATGTCATTTGCGTGGACAGTTGTTTCTTTTTTTTGTATAAAGCTGTGAATTTCTCGTCCTCATACGTGGACAGTGGGTCCTAGGAGGTTAAACTAAATTGCCCATAGGTGTGAATGTGAGAGTGAGTGGTTGTTCGTCTCTATATGTCCAGGTCGTTATTGAAAATAAAAATCAGTTCTCAACTAACTTACCTGGTTAAATAAAGGTTCAATAAATACAAAATAAAATGTGGCCATTGAACTAAAATGACACCACTGACTGTTAATATATTCAGTGTAATTTTTGCATTTTGTACATTCATCCCGTTGATCAGTTTGGACCCTTTGGGAGGCAGGTTTTGGCCCACGGACCCTATGTTTGACACCCCTGCTTCAGAGTACTTAAGGTGTGTTTCTGTTGTGCAGGGACGTGTCGATGTTCTCACCTTTACCCAAAACTGCTCTGGACCATCTTTATTGCCGTGGGGCTTCTTCTGCTATTATTGATGTGGCTGGCCGTCGATAAATGTGTGAGTGTTCACAGTCACACCTCAACTACTATTACTACTAATACACAGCTTTTTGTGACAGTCTGGCTTAAAACTGCCTAAAATGACTCAAATATCTGAAAGGAAAAAGAGTAAGTATATGACAAACTGCAGCTTTAAAACCAATAGAATGTGAATTACAGTCTAAAAAAGCCCATAGGGTAAAGTGAAGCAAATCAGTGTGTGATGTAAAGGCCTACATTTCCAAATATTATTTTATTATTATTTTATTTATTATATTATTTTGTTTTTAGTGTATTCTGTTGTTTTTATAGACTCCACAACTGATACTTCACTGGTTACTATTTTTACCACAGAGCTGCTGTTTAATGGACTGAATATTCAATGTAATATTTTCCATTTACCAAACTCCAAGATAGCAATAGATGTCTTATGTTATGTGTGTAGAGTTCCTCCAGCTTTGCAGACTTCTACATCAGCTTTTCAGACCATATTTAAGATAAGACTTTATTCATTCACAGTTGATTGACATTTGGCATCTGAGAACAAATAGTTGTATGTTCATTTATTAAATGCTTATACATTCTAAGTAGCTGACATGTACAATATGTAACATCATATTGTTGCCAAAGAATTGCCCAGATGATCAGCCTGGCTGCACTGCCTGCCTAAAATAACATGGAAAACACTACCTGTACAATGAATTCAGTTAGACTTACAAATTTATATTTTAAAAAGAATAGTGTACCTGGAGTTTATCACTTATCCAGAACTAGAATCAAGTTCTATTCTTCTCTATACTATTTTATATCTAGTTTAACTTAGAGAAGTATAGTGTTGGAGTATTCCAAACACCAAAACAAAAACCAAAAGTGAACACTGATGTTTGAGGACTAATAACCAGGCATAAAAATAAAGTGCAAAGTTGTGTTAATGTCACATAAATCTATTTCTGTCAGTTGGAATTAATGTGTGTCATCCACTGTAGGTGAAGGTGAAAGAGAATCATAAACCACAGCCTCCTGTTCCGATCTATGAGGAAATGAGCAGGAAGCAGCAGACTACTGGGATCTCCCAAAATACCCACGAGGCCCCCTCACACCCACAGGAACCCGACTTCCCGGTGTACGCTAACCCTAACTTCAGACAACCACAGGACAACTACTACGCCTGTCCCAGACAGCTGGCCCTGCGAGCGACGTGACATCTGGCAAAGAACCAATGGTGGCAGTAAACAGGAAGTCACACCAGGCGGACTGTAAAAAACACATCTGAGGTGACTTCAGGGCTCAGTTTGGTGAAATAAAACAGACCAAAAGACAAACAACACATAACAAAACGGCAGATTTTTAACAGCCAAGAAAAAAAAATGCTATTTTATTAATATTTGAAAGAAGCTCCATAGTTCATGAAAACATTTGTTTCGGTGCATGTCATTTAACAATCACATTCTATGAGGAGAAAGAGATATACAGAGAGAAAAAAATAAAACATTACAAGCCACTGACTTTTCATTAAATCTCAGTACTGACATTTTACTTAATATTTCGAAAACCAAACAAAAAAAAAGGCAACAAAAAAAAGAAAAAAAAAAGAAAAACAAGCAGCCCTAGTCCCATATACCCCACCCTCCGATATCCCCACAAAAACAAAAAAACAAACAAAAAAAAAAAAAAAAAAAAGAAAAAACCCTTGAGGGTGACAGGCTAGAATCCCACAGTGCTAAAGAGTGAGACGCTCATTGGTTTTAGGAATACACAGCATGGCGATGTAGCGCTAGGTCGATCTGAATCAGGGGAAGGAAGATGGAGGCGGAGGGCTCGGCTCGGCTCTCCAACTCCCTCCACCCCCGTATCAAAAAAAAAGAAAAAGAAAA
>JAPQRQ010000003.1:24799406-24829063 GCA_037367365.1 Apogon talboti | reverse complement strand
TTCTTAAATGGCATGTTTTAAGGTTTCAATTACTATGAATAAAATATTTTTCTTCCATCACTCTTGGTTTTATTGGACTGTTAAAAAGTTCCCATTATTTGTGTCACCCTGTATATTTTACTGAAAAAGTCCATTTTTCTTCAGTTTTCTCTGTTTCTTATATAATAATCCTCAACTTCAATCTGAGCTTTAATGAACATCTACATGATCAATGAATTAAATGCAAAAAAATACCTGATTTTGAGTGAAAAAATGCAAAATACAGAAGATAAATGGTGTCAAGTCAATTAAGAAAGGTTAAATATGGAGAAAAATTAATTTGGGAACTTCCACAAAAGTAACACTGGGTCTTTACGGGTTAATCTTTATCACATCAACATCAAATACCCTACATGTTCACACACAGTCTTATATATTGTCTTGTGTTCTGAACAAGTCATTTTTTCTCCATTTTTTTCTGTTTTGATATAATAACCTTTGACTTTACTCTGAACTTTTATGAACATCTACATGATCCACCAATTAAACATAGGAAAATAGATGATTTTCATTGGAAAAAATGCAAAATTCAATGGAAAATATTATAATAAATGGTGACAAATCACTTGGGAAAGGGAAAATTGAGAGAAAAATTCATTTAGGAACTTCCACAAATATCTCATTGGGTCCTTATGGGTTAATTTTTGGTCACATGAGTCTCTTGGATCTCTCTCCTTTTTAAATGTTTGTTGTTTTCCCAGTAAAGAGACAGCCGAACATCAGAAAACTCCAACTTTTTTTTACTCTGAAAACAATCTGTCACGTTCCAGAGGATGTTGAAGCGCTAACATTTTCAAGTTTTTGTATGAAAACATTGTGGCATCAGGTTGCATACCTCAAGGAAACACAAAACAGACTCAAAAGAAAGAAAAATTGAAAGACTCCTGTATTTGGACAGCTGTGTAAATGGATGATTTGTACCTTAGAGTAAAAAGTGTGACTACGGGTCACAGAGGGGAATTGACTAAGCCATTAAACCAATATGTGTAATCCTACAGTGTATGGGTGAGTCATGTGTGTAATCAGTGGCACAAAATGACCAGCGGACATGGCAAGTTTGGATAAGGGCCTTTGAGCATATTATTAGCACTTGAGTGTATGAATAAAACTGCAGTTTCCTGCCTATGGGTGCGTGTTCGTACAGTACGTCAGCCATGACACATCCTGAAGTATTACCACGCATCTACAAGGCAGCAGATGTGTTTCAAGATATTCTCCAGTTCATGGTAAGCTCACATCCCAACACACTGCCTCACTTACGGGCAGCATGACTTCTATCAGCTAATTCCTGATTCTGTGGAATAAAAACGCGTGTCAAGGATGGGGTCTGCTACTACTCTGACAGAGAACAGACTTCCCTACACATTTTCTCGTCCTTCTGCAAAGCCCCTGCGACCTGCGACGCTGACAAATCGCCAAGGCCCATCATCGAGCGGGGATTTTCAGCGTGACACTTTGACAGGCTGCTTTAAATAGTCTGCGGCTGTGTTTACCGGCCGCGCCGCGTATTTACTAGACCGACGATCTCCAAACTCAGCTGACATCTGCAGTTTTTTCCTGTTATCATCCATTATGCACTCCAGCGATAAGTGGGGTAATGCAGAGATGGGCCAAGTAATGAACTCAGAGAAAGAGATTCATTTCCCATTGCGCAGGAAGAGAGAGAGAGAGACGGGGGAAAAAACAGCAGAGTGATGAAAAGTATTAGGAGGCAGACATTTGATCAGCCAGATGGTGAACTGAACAGGCAGTGCACGATGATCTGATTGTTCCTGTTAAAGTAAATTAGAACTGCGATTGGTCAAGGCTCATTAGTAAATACAATACTGAGCTGTAAAAGAAAGTATTTGGTTTCACTAAATGGTGCAACTGATGTCCTGCCATCTCTAAAACACCCATAAAGGACGTCTGCTTGTTTTATACATATTTTCAAAGTGAAACCGCGATCCATTTATATGTAGGTCAAATATGTTGACATCAAGGTCTGACACTGTAAAAAAAAAAACAAAAAAAAAAAGAAACAAAACCAGGCTATTGTTTCTGGAATGAGACAATTTAGAGTTTAATTTACCAAAGCATCAAACATCACTAATGAAATCGCGCTCACCCATATTTTATTAGGGTGGCTGCTAATGGTTTCAAGGGAAATATGGAGAAATTAATCAAAACTACTGGCATGACTAAATATGTCTATGTGTAAGTGAGACAATGCTTTTTTTTTTTGGTAATTTGGGAGAAGTGACGCCTTCATGCTTTGATGCAGATTCAGTTTCAGTCATAATGAGTCTATGCTCTGGAGTATTCCAGCTGCAAACTGTGTACGTGGGAAATGAGTTGTAGCAGGGTCAGGTGAGGAATCAGATGACTGCGATATGTTTATCTGAGACCAAGTCCAAGTAAAACAAGGCTTAGTGATTGACAGTTTATTAAACTGTATCTAAACATTGTTATAAATCATCTTTTAAAAATGCAACAAATCCCTTTTTCTTTTGACATCGTCCACTAGGAGGGTTTTGTAAATCTTTACAGCATGTACATGAATTTTCCCCTAAGCCCATAAAGACTCAAACCTCCACCGCCGACCTATAGACATCTACTGATGTAACTGTTTAATACCTGTTGATCCACTAATCCTATCAATACATGTAAATAATTGGTGTAAAAAGCAGTTTGTTGTCTTTTCATGGTCATCAGATATGACCCATTTGGACGTTCAGAGGCTCCACCGTTACCGTGGAAACACCATCATCTTCTACAACATTGATTCGCCAGTAAAACCCATGGCGTTGGATCAATGACTGGATGGACACACTAGGGTTTATGTTCAGTTAATGATAGATTTGCTGAAAAAGTCCCTTTTTCTTCAGTTTTAATAACCCTCAACTTTTTTTATCTGAGTTCTTAAGAACATCTACATGATCAGAAAATGAAATATAGGAAAATACCAGATTTTCACTAAAAAATTACAAAATACAGAGGATTAAATGATAATAAATGGTGATAAATTGCTTAATAAACTTTATTTAACCTTTAAGGTTGAATATAGAGAAGGGTCTTTATGGGTTAAGTTCATCTGAATATAAATCAAGGATGAGCACGACAATACTGTTATAGCATTAGAAATAGTTACAATTACATTTTTGAGTTGAAACGATATTTAACCCAAAAAAAAAAGAAATAAAACATTAGCTGCACTTGGATTCAACTGTTCTTAATTAAAAGCAGAAAAAGGCATTCATAGGAGACATGTTCCTTCCCCTAAATATGTCCCCTTTTTCTTCCCACACGGAGCAGAAATGTGTTGGATTACACTGGAGCAGTCTGCCATTGGCACGAGGCCCCAGATCTGCTAACATGTCGCCTGTTTGCAGTCTCTCTTTTATCTGACACGTCCCATTTCACAACACACTGTGTTACTCTGAACAGAGGATATTGCTTTCACAGCGTAACATTATGAAGGGATTACTCTAGAGAGGTTTGTGTCAAGTCCTGAAGCAGAGCGGCTGACAGACTGTATGTTACCCCCTCCAAAGTTCATGTGATTCTTTGTAGAAATGATCAATATAATGTGTGTGAAATCTTTCCGTCTGATTTGTAGTGTTTTAAAATGACAGCGGCTGCAGTACTTTGTTAAAAATATGTCATTTCTCATCTTTTAGTTTCGGTTTAACCGTTTGTTTTGTTCCAGTGGAATACGTGAAGGTGACACCGCGGCGGGTTTAGAGTCCAGGGCGTGCTGTTGTACACCTGGCAGTCATTAGCCTCCTGAACTCCAGCCTTATTGGCCCATTGCAGAGGTTAATCACCCTGACCAATAGTTTGCTTCCTACTGCGAGGCCACAGAGGTGTCTGTTTGGCTCAGACCTGCCTGGCTGCTCTCTTGCCACTTGCCAGCTTTCTCTGAGCCTTCAATCGTTTTGCACGATTTTCATTTGAGCGTGCTTCCTTGTCACGAGCTGGAGGGACATCTGGAGTAATCCAAAACATTAGCACAGAACGTGTGGCTAAGTCAAGGCTCGTTTATGCGCGCTTTAAGTATGTGAATAGGTTCATCTGTTGTTAAGCATCACTGGCTTCATATTTTCATACGTCCACTGTGTTGGAATGAGCGTTTATCAATTGATCCATCAGAGGGTGCCACTCTTAATTAACATACTGTCCGAATACCACGAAGAAGAAGAACAAGAATAATAATTTAAAAAACCCCAAAACATTAAGAAGAAGAAGAAGAAGAAGAAGAAGAAGAAGAAGGAGGAGGAGGAGGAGGAGAAGAAGAAGGAGGAGATGAAGAAGAAGGAGGAGAAGAAGAAGGAGGAGGAGGAGGAGGAGAAGAAGAAAGCCAATAACAACAGACATGGCGATGACAGAGGAGGGTTTACTAATGTGGACACTAATGTTGATATTCAGAAGGATACTTGTTATAAATATGCCGGTAGTTTTTCACTAACTCAGTCGCTCTTTGAAAAGTTCTGCTAAGTTCTGCTAGAAATTATTCTCTTCAACCCTAACACTGCCCCCCACTGGTTCCCGTTGGTACTGCTCCCTTTCTCTGTCTGTTCATATCTACAAGCTCCCGGAGAACAGACCGAATTATGCATGTAATTACACAGAGGACAGATAGAATGCTCCATTTGTATCCGTCTGCGTCTTTAACGTAGAGCGTAAATGAGCCTTTAGGAGTGTTAAATGTGTCCTGTATAAATTTAGTTGCAGTTTCAAAGCATCTGGAATGAGAAAGTTATGCATTTACACCTGTATTCTAACAAATATTACACAGCTAAATGTTGATCCTTTTGATTGACAGCTTTATTGTCTAGCTTTTATCCTTCATGTCTACATCATCACAACCTAAATCTTCCAGCGACGGGGTGCAAGTGGACATAACTAGAGGTATTTAAGATTATCTTAGTGTAAAGTCTTGGAAAAGAGACAGGTCATCCAAATCTCTGCCAATTTTTTTCCCAAATCCCCACTTGAAAAACATCAGAACGGGCTGGGTCTGATTCCACAGAGCCATTACCATATGGAGAAATCACTGGATTTAAGATCTTGGCTATCCACACGGGGACGGATATTGAATAAAGATGTAATGGCTCGTACAAAAATAAACAGGCAGTCTTTTCTTCCATATGGGAGGCTTTCAGCTTACATACTGTACGAAACGTTTTCTCCCGTAAACCTCAGCTTGTGTCTGTGCATACATTTATCCACATGAGTGGTTTTTATATCAGACAGTTTTAGGAATTATGTTCTTCTAGGTGCACATGGAAAGGGACATTATTATTTTAAGATGCAAACATTTAATTTCAATGTAAGACAGTATTAACATGGCAGGGCTTTTGTATCTGTGACCAGAATCGTGTTTTTTTTTTTATGCCTTAATCAAATTTTTTTTCAAACAAACTGTACTTTTTACCAGGAGTGAAAAGAAAATATAGCAACAGTATTATTGAAAACAGGCTGGACTGCGTTATAGTATTACACTGCAAACTGTAACTTCTATCTCAGCTTCCTGAAGTCTGCCATCACCACCTCCCTTGTGTTTAATGTGGGAACCTCATGCACACAGAAAAACTGTTAGAACATCATGGAAACTTCACAATGCCAAAACTGAAAAACAAAACTCCTTCAGCACTTTGTAACCCAGTAACACGGTTAATTTTCACTGACACAACACAGTATTATATCACTACAATATCATCTACGTTTCTGCGTCATCTGTATTATTCCCAATTAGGTTATTCGCTCTTTTTCTTTCTGCGTTGCACCGTATTTGTTATTTGTTTTCTTTTTTCTACTTTATACTCCTTTAAAATGTTAGCAGGTCCATGTTTTGCTGCAAAAAACAAAACAAAAAAAAGGTTTGATAAATGATGGTGATTTACTGAATGCGCTGATTTGATGGCTATCGTTACAACAATATTTGAAGGTCAACCAATTATATTTGATTTTACTATTTTCTTTTCGGCAACTTATGCAACGATTAAATTAGCTATGATGATAGGGGACTGTTTTTCTGCTGTTTATAAAGACAGTACCCTCTGCAATTATACTGACCCCACTCACAATGGAGGAAAAAAAAAAAAAATAGTAATCCATTTCACAATTTCATGAGGTTTGGGTTCAGTGGGAACTGTCTAAGTCGGGTCACCCAAGTTGACCAGTCAAATTGTTGTCAACAGGATTTCTGTGCCGACATTAAATCAACATTGCTGATGTCAGCTTACACTGCGCAGACTTAGCCAATCTAGATTCCTTCTTTTATCTGGCTGCTTTTGTATTGTTACAGCTCTTTCGTTGTGTTTCTTCAGAAATTTTCCACTACCATTGTACTGTTGATATAGTGCAGGATCTTCCACGTAACTTCAATATAACTGATATTTTGCATGACGACATTATTGCGCAACAAACGTGACCTTGACAGATTGCTATCAGTATCTTTTGATGATAATCAGGTCTGTATGTCAGCAGTCAGTACCGATGTAAGGAGATGCTGTTGTATGAGCGTAATGTAGGACTATTGGCTTCGAAGTTTTAAAGTATGCAAGTCTGTCTTTTACCTGAACCATGGTGCTCTGATGTAATTGCACTGACAGCACAGTATTAAGAGTTATCACATTTATGAATCATGGGATCAAACACTTTTATGGGAGAACAGCATTACTTAACATAGAATTCGACCCAGACAAAAAGAAAGCTATACATGCCATTATTCACTGAGAATTAATATAGTTTTTTTTTATTTGTTTGGCTTACATATGCTTCTCGGAAGGCTTGGATTTATTGGCGCCATCAAAATATATGTAGCTTGCTATGATTGAAGGCTGATGAAGACGTCAACCCCTGAATACCACACAACTGTCAGACACTGATGTCACATAGAAAACTATCATTTCAATCTTAACGACGACGCGGAAACATCAACCGAACACTTGGCTCCACGAATTACGAGAAATGGCAAGGCCAAATGTTAAGAGCACCAGTAATAAATATGACATTTATCCCATGTGCATGATTTTGTTTCTTTAGAGCTTAGAACCCTTTAAATCACAGAATAATTGCACACCTTCCTCCATTCTCCAAACTGTAATTTCTGCTTCACAGTATATTTAAAGTGAAACCAGAAGCTGGCAGGAGGACAAACATTTCTGGCTGGTAGAGCTCAGTATTGTTTATGATGAATGTTGAGTTTGTGCGCATTGTTTGACTTTTGACTATTAAATTATTCTGCCTGCTTTCCAACTGGTGTCTGTCTGGAGCCTTGTTTGTGTGCTTACTGTGTGTTTGTGTGTGCGAAGAACAAGGCAGATTGACTGTAGTGCATGAAGTCTTTATAAATGTTTGTCTGACTTGTGCTTGACGCAGATTGTATTCCAGTAAACCACCCCAGATGACAGGGAATAATCCAAAACCAACTGAAAGACAGACACCCGTGACTAAAAGCTTTTCAAAGGTTTCACAGCAGTAAATGAATAGGGAGAATTTATTGCAGATTGTTTGACATTTAAAAGTGTGGAGGTGCCAAAGCTGAAAAGACAGAAAAAGTAGCAGTCTTAGTTTGTGTACAGCCAGGCCATCTGTATTTTTCTTTTTTTTTTTTTTCTTTTTTGGCTTGTGTTTCAGAGAAGACAATGTGTGATTATCATACTACAACTGTTTTTCAGGAACAAGTCTATTTATAGAGATCAGCATGTCAATTGGACCACATGCCGGTATATGGTTGCATTGAAAACAGGCAGAAACAGCAGATGATGCCCTTTTCTCACCCCAGTGGGACCAAAAACATTGTTCCTCTATCGTAATAGAACAAAAGGTCAAGGTTTCAGCATTAAAAATATGCGTGGGTTATGTAAAAGTAAATATGAATGTGAAAGAGAATGTGAGTTGAGTTGATTGATTCGAGAAACAAAATGTGGATTGTTTAGACCCGCTTTTCTTTTTATATTATATTAAATTATTACCATATTCAAATTACTGCACCTTAGTCACTTTCACACCTGTATGTATATAGTGTATATTTACTCCCATTTCCTGTAGATTTGTACATATGCAAATCTTGTATTTTTTTCTGCTTTATTAGTGTATTCTATTCTATTCATATTTATTGCTTTTATCTCTTTACACTTACATTCCTTTATTTTTTTTGCTAGTGTTTTTTCAAGAGTGTTTTTGTATGCAACTGAGCTATTGTGACCAAGTAATTTCCCTTATTGATTAATAAAGTTTGTTTAAGTCTATTAAAGAAAATGAGTGCATACAAATTTTAATTTATGCAGTAATATAATACCTTTTTTTTAACCAAGTTATGATTAGAAAACAGCGTATGGCAAAACAATGTTAGACGAAATCTATTATCATCACTTCATGATGGAGCCTTTATTTTTGCAGTTCTTTGGCTTGTTCAGTGAGTTTTGAGTTTAGAGAGATAATACTTGTACTGTTGGATCTGCTTAGTGTTAGCTTAGCGTTGCAAAGTTTGTTGCTTTGGTCTGTTTTATTAAATCATTCATGACATACATTGGTCTCGAACTGTTAAGTATCTTTACTCACCGGCCACTTTATTAGGTACACTGGTTCTACAGCACACTACTGCAAATATCTAATAGGTAAATCACATGGCAGCCACTCAGTGCATTGAGTTACATAGACATGGTCAAGGTTATGTATTGACTTTCAAAAAGAGCATGAGAACAGCGAAGAAAGGTGATTTTGGATAGGTTGATATGAGTATATCAGCAAATGTAGATATGCTGGGATTTTCATCTGCAGCCATCTTGAGGGTTTACAGAGAAGGGTCCAAAAATAAGATAAATACCCAGTGAATGGCAGTTCTCTGAGGCCAAAAGGTCAGAGGAGCATGCCCAGACTGGTTCAAGCTGACAGGAAGGCAACAGTAACTCAAATACATGACAACCAAGGCAGGCAGGAGTGCATCTCTAGGCCACGTTGAACAGATTGACAACAGGAGGAGCATTGACACTCACCGGCCACTTTATTAGGTACACTTGGTCCTAGAAAGGTGTTAGTGGTTGGTGTTACCTAATCTATAGATGAACTATCATTGGAATATGTTAATATTTCAATGAAGAGCAAGACAACAAGACCGCAGATCTGTATAGGCACATATTACCAGCTGTTGGTTGCAAGAAAACCTATAGAAGTCCAATACCCGGCTACTTTTACTGTGCATACGGCCCTGCACTTCCATATTTATATTCTATCAGACTCTCTAAGTCAATTTAAATGACAGTCAAAGTTAAACACTAGAAACCAAGACAGAGCAGAGGGAACACTGGATCTTCACATTGTGGTCACAAAAAACCTTAAGTTTGCATGAAATTCAAAACAATATAACAAGTTGATCCCCTCCACTTGATTAAAATCCACTTCTCTGGTCCTCAGAGAAAACCACAGAGTCCATTCCAGGTAAAAACTCCTCAAGACAGAAACCTCAAACCCTGTCATCGAAAACTCAATCCAGAAAATGAGATATGGCAACAAGGCCTCTCTCTCTGTAGGAAAACACTTGAAACCAATCTTCTTCACTGGAGGCTTGGGTGCAAAGAATGGGAGGATTGAGGTAACGACTTTCACACTAAGGAGTCCATTTTCAGTTTTTTCCTTTATATCATCGCTTGAGGTTGAACTTGGGACATTTTGCAACTAAGGCAACCTCTTATCTGGAAGAATGAGCAATCCGGGGAAAACTACAGAATTGGAGAAGTCAGACTTTCACCTCTGAGGCCAGCAATTGCCTGGAACTCTGTGGAATTTGCAGTAGTTTTCCACATCTGAGGAGGCCAAGCATCTGCCACAGTTTGAAGCCTGTTATCATTAACCCCCTCAAAAGAAAACAGAAACCTTCAACCCCCGCAACAGACAAGGACAAAGCGTCAGTCAAAGGAAAGTTTACAAAGACGAGACGTTGACATGGGATAAATTTGGTTTGGAAGGAATTTGCAATGAGAAAAACCACATCATAGAATTACATAACAGGACCGGCATAACTGAAGTGTCAGGAAAGCTCACGGTATCTACGCATAGATGGAGATAATCAGAACATTTTAATTGGTTACCTTTTGGCCTTTTCCTCTAAGGACCTCCTTTCATTGACTTGGATGCTTAAGACAGTTGTTTGCAATCTTATGAACAGTGGTGGAACGTAACAAAGAACATCTATACTATAATGTACAAATTTGAGTTTCTTTTTTATTAGAATTGGCTCCTGCTCCACTACAGTTCACAGGCGAATATTGTACATTTTAGTGAGTTTTTTTATATTACATCTGTCTGAAAGCATTAGTGATTTTTAAAAAGGTTCAGTGTAGTATTGATGTTCCAAACTCTCAACAGCAGGGGAGAACATGTACAAGAACATACTTAGAACACACCAAGAATCAACACTATGTATCCATGGACTGTACCACTCACTGAATACAGTATAAAGGTCATTGTTTACACACCTATATAATTGTATCATCATGTTGTATCCTTCAATCAAAACTTTGACAGTCAGACTGCGTCTTCTAATCTATGTCGACTGATAGTTTACATTATAGCTCTGTTAGCTCAGCTCTGATTTTAAACCGAAAACAACCACATTAAAACCACAAACCACCTCTGTTTTCTGTACTGTTTGTGTTGTCAGTAGCTGCACTAAAGATTGATTTGGAATCGTCCAAATAAGGCCAGAACTGTCACAGTTTAGTCTGAACCGTGGATCAACAAACAGCAACTTAGCAAAGATAATAACATGACATAACTTTTTACTTTCATAAACCTCATAATCCAACTCACCCGCGTAGAAGAAATGCTGCCATCAAACTCTTCAAATTCTTTTCATTTAGAGCTGTGTCCAGTGGTGAAAACAACAACAGTGTTTCTAGCTTTTATCACTGTCACTTTCTTTGACTCTAAAAGTTGTTTCTTTGTGGTTCTCATCCCATTTGGTCACTGTCTGACTGTAGTGTTAGTTTTCCTCACCATGGGACACCGGCAGAGTGACTCACTACTCCCTCTAGTGGTCACATGAATCCAATGGACCATTGGTGTGAATACATTCAGTACATACAGTATCTGTATAATCCAATAGAGTGACATCTCTGTCATAATGTTAGAACTCTTTTTCTTAACACTTTTAGGGACTTTTTTTTAAAATTTGAAAGTAGAATTACTACATATAATTAACATTAAAACTCATCAGATTATACACCAGTGCCTTGATTTATAATTTTGATGCTAATTTTACAGATTTTTTTTTTTTAATTTTTCTTTATGGTGAATAAACTCTTTAAAACCTTTGTGGTGGTGCATTTTTCCAGGTAATCCACAAAGATGATTTTTTTTTTTAATGAAAAGATGGCTTTTTATAGATACGTGGCAGTCACACAACCACAACACTACTAATTTAGGATGATTTTATAGAATAAGATGCGTTGCTCTTAATTAAACTAGCCAGCAGTACATGAATAATAAATATACATGATATGGTTAAAATAACCTCAACCTCAAATATGCACAACAGAAAATGCAACATACACATGAATGCAAAAGTAATATGAATAAAAAAAAAACCTTGTGCAGCATTTTCCTGCACAATGACTTAAGCTGTAGTAGCATATTTTCACAGTTTGGTATTAATTCAAGGAACTGAATTCTTCTTCCACCACTGTCTGCTCATGTGGTGATCAGTGGAGGGAAATGAAAAACTCAGCAAATTAACTTTTCTTTTTGGAGACTGACGGCTGTATCACATTCCCATGTGGTGTGAATATGTGACTTCATTTAATCGTTCCTATTTAATTCTGCAGAAACCGACCGAGCACACATGATCTCTTTGATCACAGCTTGGCCAGCCACTATAAAAGTCTGTAATGAAGTCAGGAAAAAAAAAATAAAAAAACTGAGTGTGTGTGTTCCTCTGCCTGAAATAACAATTATCCCATCATCGTCTGCAAGTAGGAACATGAGCGATTATTACCTGTAATTTTGTTTTTCACTGCCGATTTGGAAGCGGTCATAGAGTGAAAATGCCTGGTGTCCATCCCAGTCTGTCAGTTCCACACGGAGCGCATACTGCCTCTGGCTGGTCAACTGGTAAACAAACTCGTTCCCCAACCAGTGTTCTGACGAAACACTCCCAAAGCCCTGCAATGAAGACAAACACAATCTCAGAATGCAAATACCAATGAAAATTCTCTTTATAAATCAGTCATCACTTTCTCCTCTCTTTGCCCAAAATGATAAAATCTCAACACTAGGGGATTGTGGAATGAATGAGAAGGAATTTTCTCATTTATTTGTGCGATTTATTTTCCATCAGTCAGTACAAGAAGTTGCTGATACAAAGATGTCTCTATATTGCATTAACACACTTTTCTATTCATAACCAATCTTTTTATTTCTCCAAACCTTTCTGAAAAAGCCACAGTTTTATGCAGGTTTTATTAGCACACTGTTGGCCCCAGCCTCTGCGTGGATAGACTTACCTATCTATAAAAGTGTGTAAATTGGTACCAGCTGAAATAGATGTACACCTTTTTCCATTTTTGTCTTCCACTCTAGTCACACATGTTAAACTCATTATTACTTAAAGGCTTCTTTTCCAAAATATATGCTGCATGCAGGGACACTCCTTCAAACAACTGCAAAGTTTTCATTTGATCAGTGTGGCTCCCAGTCACAGGCAAAGTGCTTCTGACAGCGGCAAGAGAGGCAGATTGCAGAGGGGAATATCACCAAGCAGGATGACATTACAGCTCTGACAGAACAGTCTGGGTTGCTCCATTAAAGACTGGGAGGGGGGGGGGTGGAGTGGGCCAGGGAGGCAAAGCCAGAGAGAAGTCTATGTTTGTGTTGAGTGTGTGTGGTGATGAGAAATGGGAAGGAGGGAAAGTAAATATGGGGCATTCCTCTGGCCTTAGGCATGTCCTGCTGAGTGGGTGGAAGAGAAAGTGGTTGGGGCCCATTACTGCGTTCTCTCCTTTTTTTTTTTTCCCTCCTCTCTCTATCCCTATAATTGATCTCTCTCTGATGAGATGTTCCCCTCTGACCGGCTTTTAGCTCTGTCCAATGCCTCCGACTGTGACCGGGGGTTTATCTCAAGGACCCTGGCTGGAGAACCAACTTGGACACAAGCGCTGTTGACAGTTTTCTTTTGTAAAGTTCCGGTGCTTCGCAATCCTTCACACGCAAACCTGTTCTACATCACTCAGCCCCGACGAGATGAAGAGGTGGTTAGTCATTTTGTTGGACCGAGAACTTAGTTTGAATTTCAACTACACTTGTTCTAAAGTTATTGTACGCGCCGAGCATTTATGCGATTCTGTAAAGCTCGGGAAGTGTTCCAGGATGTACGCTGAAAGCCCCATATTCCTCACAGCCTGGAGTGTGAATATACCTCACAAAGTCTCATGGAATGTCAAAATATCCCGGGAGCGCAGTTTTAAAAAAAGATGTACGATCTTAAGACTGTATTTTTTTTTTCCTCCATCATCCCACAGCAACTCCATTCAATTACAAATGAAAGATTTACAAATCCTTCATGTGCATTAAATCCTTGATCGCCGGCCTTCAGAGACCTACAACGTGAAAACTGATAATGTAATAAAACACCAGAAGTCACCTTTAGCCTTTTCAAGTACACACAGAGCTATTCTAAGCTGTTTAATCATCTGAACTCCTGTAAAGGCTGTAAATGTTAACATTTAAAGGCCAGTACCCTCACACACTGTAATCCACTCTACAGTCTTTATCTCAACACCTGCTGGAGAATGGAAGAATTCCCTGTCCAGCGCTTATTTTTTTCCTCACATTTGATTATCTTTCTACATTCCTTTCATTTCATTTTGGTCTGGTCCAACTCATGGACAAATTTATCCGTGGTGCATATATTCTTCTGGTGTTACCGTCACGATTGATATGAGAAAATTTGGTGTTAGAAAGGTGTGGACAGTTAGTCTTTGCTTCTGGCCTCCCGTATAACATGTAGTTGTAGGAGTTTCTCTTTAAGACTACAAGATTTAAGGAGGAGAGTCAGTAAATGAACCACACAACATGATATACTGAAGTTTTTAGTAGTCAATTTCCTGCTTATCACAGTATTACTTAATGCAAAAAAGCTGCTGTAACCCGTTTTGTGCTTGAAATGGCAGCAATGGTTATACATGGATAATACACCCCTAAAGTAAATCTTCCTCTAATATCCCAAGATTCACCTCAATAACATAAGGTTACAGCAGTGAAGCAGCAAATCTGGACATCATCATTTGAAAAACTATTTCATTTGATTCACTATGGGAGTGCTCTGGTCCATGAACATCCTAGAAAGTCTTTGAAATCCCTGCTACATGGCTGTTAAATGATATACGTATAAAGCACAGTGGAGGGACGGGAAATAACAGAAGGTAAAAGAAAAACATAGATTTCATGGAATAACCTGAACATAGTCTTTCCACTCTGGTGATGTGTACAGCAAACACCAGCGATGTGACTGCCAGCAAAAATAAATGAAACTCTCTGTTAAAACACAGCTTAGGCTGGAAATGTTAACACACACAATGCAAATACGCATAGATTTCTCCTTGATGACAAGCAGATGATATTCTGGGCAACACCTGGCACGGCACTAGAGACTAAACAAATGTTTTGCGATTTAGGTAATAATTTCCTGTTGAAGAAGAGGAAGAATAACAGCATGTCACTGAAGTCTTGGCTGAGGAGCAGAGCAAGTCTCGGACACCCTAGATAATATTGCTAATTCAAAAACGACAGGGGAGCTATTGCTGAGGAGGGATGACATCTGGCTGAAGCTTTCCAAATGGTCTTGGATCAGTGGATCCTGCCTTACTGTTTTCAGCATACCCAGCCAAGCCAAAAAGCACACACTATTTGTCATAATCCCACCACAGAAGTGTATTTTTTGAAACAGGATGTTTTGTTCATTGCTTCATTTCATAATTTAGGCTTAATGGATATGGATGAGTGTATTGTCTTTATTTCTCTGTGACCTAACTCACTGTTTTGTGTTCAAGGACTATCATCTTTCTTTTAATGGATATGGATAAGTGTCTGCATGCTGAGTGGGGATCTTACCATCTTGTACTCCTTCCATGTTCTCTGAAAGTCCACACTACCGTCCTCTCTGCGCTGGATTACAGTCCATCCACCTCCAGCTGTTTCCATGTTGCAATACACCTACACAGTTGAACAGAGACAGAAGGAAAGGGTGGGAAAGTGTATGAAGGTAATGGGACACTGACAGCACCCATAGGTCTTTCTACATTTATCAAGATTCGGGAGATGTAATCCAAGTAACAAACTAATGAATTCAACATTCAGTGTAACTCTCAGCGGCATTAACAAACAATGACGGGTCATTTGGACAATTATTTGGTTTCAGGCACTCCTTTTCCCAGCTTTCATAATGAATCATCTTCAGGAATGCAACGTATCTGTGTCCTCCTCAAACTTAATCAGTGTCTCCTTATCCCTCACCAACTCCCTAGAGATGTTCCTCATCAGACTGCCTTGTTCCTGCAGGATCAAAGTGGAGGTCCAGGCTGGACACATACCAGGAGACACCTGGGTGTAATGTGGCCCTTAACCTTCACCTCATTGTGTGTAAGCTGATAACGCGGGGCCGTAGCTCTATTTGCGGTGTTGCTCATTGTTTTGAGGAGGAGACCCCAGGGTGGAGTGGAGAAGGTCTCCCACCTCAGCCAGCCCACACAGCTGAACACACATGAACACAGCCTGGGTACAATTAAGGAAGTACCCCTGACAGAATCATTTTCCCTGAGAGTAGTTCATCATTCATGGCATACATCGACAAAGACACACACATGCACGATGCTGCTGATGCTAAAAATCTTCTGCAGTAGGTTTAGCAGCAACATGCTGAGGTTCGAAACCCACACGAAAAACCTCCTGCCGACCTCATAACAGCTTAAATCATCATCGCTATAAATAAGGAGTATAGAATCATTGTAAAATTTAAGAACATCCACAAACACTTGCACCATTGTCACCAGTGTTGGTGTCTTCTTTCATATCCATGTCCCATACCTCACCCTCCTGTTCAACTGGGATACACGTAGAACTGCCAAGTGTATTTTCAGCTTTCAATATTTCTGCATTCAGTGGCTGGTGTCCAGTGGTGGCTATTTATTTCACTTAAATGGAATGAAATGTGCCTCTAACCAGTGGTGGAAGACCAATGGTACCAATGATACCAATAAAACAAGGTGGAAAAATATGTTCTTTCAATTTATTTTTAATATTTGTTTTTATTACTGCGTCAATCATGAGGAAAATAGAACTATCAACATGAAGTTTGATCTATAGTGAAGTTTGATCTATAGTTTAAAGTATTGCAATCTGTGCATCATATTTTTATAGAATTATTGCCCTGAGAGACGTCATATCTATAAACAGCCAAGTGTTTCTGCTTTGTGACAACATGGTTTCCAGTTAATCTCAATCAAAGTTAATTTATCTTAACCAGGAGGTATAAGAGAAACTGCTCAACCTGTAAAGGAAAACCTCATTCTTAAAACATTTAAAGATGTGCTTTTCGCTGGATAGGAAAGGGATGTGAAGCTATAACCTGAACATTTGCAAATATCTAAAGCTGTCAGGCAAATATAGAGGTGTAAAAAGTCTAATCTTTTCCTCTGGGATGTAGCTGAGGTTTATAAAGGTGAATAAAATGGAAATCAGTGAGTATAAGTTAAAGTATGAATGAGAATCTACTAATGCATCCATGAAAACATATAAACCCCTCTAAAGGAGGTTCCTGGAGCCAATGAAAGGGGAGATACTTGTGCATCAAAGTGGGCTGCTGGCTGTAAAGTACTTCTCACCTTTTTATTCTCCTGTGGGTTGATCTGGATGGTGTAGACCCCGTTCTTACGGATGCCAGCCTGGTAGAGATCGGCACAGTCGCGGAACCTCTTCTCTTCCTCTACACTCTTTGTGCTATTTGGTACAACTGTGAAAACGAATGGACACAGCGTTACACAGGAGCAAATATTAAATTACTAGACATACCCATGTTGCATGTGTTCCCAAAGACTAGGCAGATGTAGGTCACAGAAGAATTTATTTGGGTCATCAAATGAATTTGCACTCTCAGGATGAAAAAGTCAAACGAGAGGCATGTCACAGATGAAACTGAATGTCCATATTGTTCTGATAATTGTACTGAATCTATTGTTTTACTGATCTATGGAGCCAATTAAGTTCATTTACTTTCATTTATAGCATTAAGTATTTAACATATGTATTATATTTTCAATAACATAAGAAACGTCACTTTAACGGCTCAGAAAACATAATACGCTGATAGAAAAATGACAGCAAAATTACCAGGAACATTGTCACAGTTGGTTTACAACAGATTGCAGCGCTGAAGCAACAAAGGCTGGTGTTAATGATGATGATAATTGTTCCAGTTTGATTTATCATTTTTCCACTTCTCTTCATCTCAGAAGAGAGAATCTAGGGGCAGAAGCTGATAATTGACGTCTCACTGTGAGTATCTTGTAACGGGCAGATTAAATCTGAGAGCGCCTGACTTATTAGCAACAAAAAAGCAGTTCATCAACCAGATCTCTCAGTCAAAGAGAAGCTGACTTTGACAGACCAGCTGCATCCATTTCCATCTGTAGATAATTATGGCGGCACTATTTTGAAACCAAGCAGGGGCTAAGGACAAAATACTACAAGCTATAAATTTCAAGTTCCTGTTATAACAAGTGGTTTATATTTACTTTCCGAGCCCTTGTTATATTGTTGGAAATTCCTTCCGATTTTTCTTTTTTTTCTCCTCCTCTCACTTTTTCTACTCACCCCCCCCCCCCCAAATCTCAGTTTTCACACTATTGTTTTTATTGTTGGAATTGTTTAGTCAAAGAAGATGTCAGTGAAAAGTGAAATGTGTCCGCGCCGGCTTTGATCGTCCATCCTTCTCACAGAGCCCCCTTCTCTGGAAACAGGCTGCTTATTTGGGTGTACTGTCGGACCATTTTGACAAAGTATTGTGTGTCAGCGACAAGAATGCCCCGCTGTGACAGGTTGACAGAGTGAGCCCTTGCACTCCAGAATCTAATACAACAAAGACGGACCTGTCAGGCGGTAATTTACCCCAAGTCGTCGGACAGCAGGATGCATTTTAGAGGCCAGGGAGATCATTGTCAGGGGGGAACTTTCTGGTATTCAATCTGTAACAGTGTGGACAATTATTTCACAATCACTACTGAGTTCTCCCCGAATGGAAGAAGAGACTGTCTGCTGAGGGAACTGGATGCTCCAGCATAGGAGCGGCTCTCTTGAACAGCTTGCTACCCAGCTCTACAAATATTATTTATGTCCCAATATTTATTTACAGAAAAATATTTTGTGGTTCAGTGGGGACTCGTATTCAGTAGGGGGTTCATGTGAAAAGACCAGCAGGGCCTGGGTGTTTGCATAAATCAGTACCCTTGCCAAATGAGCCCAAATAGTAGGACTAAGGAGAGTGAAAAATGTAGCCTAATGGACTGCCATAGACATCACCGCTCCCATGTGACCATAATTAGTCTCTAAATACCACAGAGAGTCAAAGTGAGTCCATACAATGAATTTCTCTGGAGTATTCATAGAATCATGCAAAACACAAATATATGCAATGAAATTATACCAGTGCATTCCCACAGTATACTTACATGATGTGCATTTCTGTTTAAAATATGTTTATGATCGATCCCATTCCCCCTAATAATCAACTTTGTTTTGAGAACTTCAATCATTTTTGTTTTCTCAAACGCTCAGTGCTGAATGGCCACTGTAGAATACCAGATTGCAGCTCTAAATATGGACAATCGGTTTTCTGTGTAAAGGGCTGTCAAATCTGGAACACATTACAAAGTGAAGTCAAACTAATTACAGATATAAAATCTTTTATAACAAAGGTTGAGTCGGTTGAAAGCGAGCCAGCGCTGTAGCTATTTTTCAGTTAAATGCACTATTTCACTGCACTTCTGTATTGTGGTTTTATAGATGAAGACTGTATAATTTATGTGTAGCGGTGCATGTAAAAACTCAACTAGGGACAGGTGGTGAGAATTAGAAAGAGTTAAAAGCTTTTATGTGCAGCACATCAGTTTTGATACATTGCGCTGGAACAATGTCAAACGCATTGTCCCTATTAAACAAATAAATTCAATTATAAATAATCACAGAAACCAATCATCCTTGGAGAGATTTCTTGGAAAAGGAAGATTCGATTTTGGATCAATCTTAAATGTCAAAGAGTTTTAGTGTCATAAATCTAACAACATGCTGTATACAAGCTTCATTGTCTATTATCAAATCCATGTGCTTTGTACATCTGACCGTCCATACCAACATTCCTCCTTTGACCAAATTCATAATGAAAATCACCTTTTGTGTGTTACCAATGAATCAGATCCAGACAGCAATTATACTTTTTCTTACCCATATTTGGCGTGTGTATTGGTTATATTAACATATTTTATAGCATATAAAGGTGCCAGGTGGAGGAAACCAAATAACTCACCTGAATGCTGCCAGTTTTTATGCACGTCGGTATAATCCAGAGTGTACAGTCAATGCGGTTGCCCACTGAATGCATTTATTACCCTACCCCTCAGATGACTGGAGTTAAAATCCACCTCCACACACTGAAACAGTTTCATTCACTGTTAGGTGAGAGGTACCCCAGGTGACTTTCTTGCAATAACACGGCACACAAACACAAATTAAAGGGTCTTTTCTACAATAGGTGTCAACTCATTGTGCTGCTCGGTGAAGCGTGGAAATAATCAGGTGCAGTGCTCAGGAATTTAAGCTACACGGTGAAGTGATGTGTAATGAAGTGATTTAGCGTAGTGTCGTGTTCAGGCAAAACTGTAAACGCCATTTTCAGGCTTGTCATGAAGCCTTGGAATGATTGAATTCTGAGTAAGCAGCTGTAAAAAATGATGAATGTTCCTGGGATAATAGAACTCTGTGAAACAAAATCATATTTAGCAGCCAGAGATTTTTACTAAGTGTTCCAAACCCGAGGTCAATTACTGTTAATGGCGGTGCGTGGCTCGTTGCACCCTAATGAGCTTTAGGTAATGACTACAACCTAAACAAGCGCTGAACTGCTTCATCTAGCCACATCAAAAATACCCTCCCTGGGACTCAGTTTGCACTGCAACGGTTGAAAAAGTTAATTTTAGGAAACTCCAAACATGGGCAACTTGGAAAAAGTTCGTTTACAGAGATTTAGTGTTAAATCTCCCTTTACTAAGTATCTGTCATTTTCCCTGAAGTGAAGTCAGAGATGATTTGAGTGCATGCTTAGAGGAAATGCTCCGGCTCAGCTTTCAAAACACACTCTAACTCAAGCTGACGCCATTGGATGGAATGAAATGCTAACCCGTTCCTCAAATGAAAACACTCATTCATTCTCAAACAAACAAAAATCTTTCCCTCAACGCAGAAACCTCAGTTGCTTCTGTGTTTTATATTGTGTCAGACGATCGGTGAGATCTATCGACTCCTTCACCTCCTTCGGACAGGGCATCCCCCAGGAGCTATCACAGTTTGACTTATTCTGGCTGGGGGCGTAGAAAGGGGAGACCTCTGACCCAAACACCCGCTTCAACCTTCAGCACCATCACCGAAAACGGAAAGGACCAACCACAGAGCTGCAGCAGCCACGTTCCATTTGTATCCCCAGTAGTTAAAGCAGCTACCACTCTCACAGAGAAGGGGGGAAGGGCAGTGGCACTCACATCTACTGCCCTCCCGGACACTGAACTGGATAACGAAAACTTATAAAAGGATCATTTATAGTGGAATTGGTAATGCTTTATATCATGGGTTTTATGCATTTTGTGCCTCACTGCTATAGCAAGTGCATTTATATGGATTTTTTTCACCCATACTTTAACAACATGCAGTGGCCATTTCAGGTGGTGGAGCTGTGTAAAGTGCATCATGTGTTAACAAGTACATCTTACTGTGGGTGGTTTTCCAAAAAGTGTGAGGTTTAAGGTTAGTCTCAGCTTATTTATTGCTAGAAACTTATCCATTTCTCAATTCACAGAGTTGATTAAGAATCTGTGATGAAACATAAAAGTCAGTAATAGAAATTGTATAACTATGAAACTCATAGTTGTATTTGTTGAAAACTTCACCCCTGCTCTCTTCTCAGCAAATAAGGCAAGAAAAAAGAACACATGCAATAGTAAAGGATAACATGATTATCCTTTACTGCCCACACCGTCCAAAAAAAAAAACTCAAAGGAAATGGGCCAGAATATAGCTCTGTTGCCTTTGTATCTAATCAACAAGACACATGTTAGTCTGTGAGTGTGATTTGCCCAGAGTTTTGTCTCTCAGACAGAACTGTGCACACACTGTAGCAAAAGAGAAGAGCAGATAAAACGGGAGTTGCTTTGTTTTTGTACTATTCCACCCAAAATGCTGCAAAATTCTATTAATGGCTGGAAATGCAAACACACAGGTTTAAGCCCAAGGCTCTGAAATGTCAAAAACACAGCAAAAAGAGTAGGAAAATAGGAATAAGCCGGAGGAAGGCAGGATCTCTGCAGGTAAAAACAGTATCACACACTGACAGAAGATAAGAAGTGATGACTGAGGAGGATTATTACTGTATGTATAGGTTTTTGAAGGAAAATATTACATATTTAACTACACATAATTAATAAGGTAAATACATTTGAATAGATTAATACCATTATCAACTGTTATCTACTATTACAAGGATCTTAATATAAACTATTGCCATGAATCTAATTAAACTCAACAGTTGAAAGTGTGAGGACACACTTAAAATTCATACATGAACATGTGTGAATGATTTTCCTGATGGGAAACTTCAAGAAGCAATGTGGGAATCTGAGGCATCTCTACAGGAAATCCACAAATGGAAATTAGGCTGTTGAAGTTGCTCTGAAAACTAATCCCTTGATACTGTCATTCATGGCAAATCTCCTGTGACCAATGGGATTTAAGGCCAATATTGGATGAGGTGGAGATGGTGTTTAAACAACTGAGAAGGGGGTAATGAGTTCACTGCATTTTTACCCAAAGCCGAGGGGTTGCGTTGCTCTCAGGTCAAACGTTAAGGCCAAAAGGGAAATCCCTGGTCTCATATTAACAAAAGGGAATAGAATAAGCCTATTACTTCACAACAAGAGTCCTGTTTAACGTTTTTGCAAAGCTGTATGCTGAGAGTTTAAAGGTTGAAAAGTGAAAAGTGATTGCTGCAAAAGAAGAGCACCATGCTGATTTAAGAGGGGCACCGGACCTCTTTAACAGGAGCACACCGGGTTACAATAAGAACCATGTTTCTTTCTTCATGCTGATCTCAATGATGCAGAATTGAACAGCCGGTGCATCCCTGTGTCTCTCGGTATGGGGTAGGTTTATAAAACTGGTGTCATCATAATTTCATAAGGATCATAAAATAGAAGGGGATGTAGCTGTAACATTTGACCAGAGGATATAAGTATTCCAAAACAAGTTGAGTGCTCTCTCATAGTTCAAACTCTGCAGCAAATCCTTCAACTTTTTTTTCACATTGTGGTCTGGCAATGGTCAGCAGCATTTGCTCGCTTAGTATGCATCGCAAGTGGGGGTAGAGCATTTGGATGAGCATTCATCCAAAGAATAGACGACAAACATTTACCTCCAGCAACAAACAAACATCACCCTCAGTTCGTTCACCTTTGCCAGCGGTGCCCAAAATCTCTGAAGAAATAGTTTATGGGCTGAAAATAAATGTTGACGTTTTGTGAAATCACATTTTATTTCATGAACGGGTTGTATTCTCATGTGTTGAGAGGTAAGTTTAGCTAATAGGTTAGTTTTTCTGGTTGTTGTAATGTTTTGTTTTGTTGTAACAATGAATATTCTTTCAAAACAGCCATATTCTGTCCGCAAAATGAGACAAAATGCTGCCAAATTTAGCTGACCCACTGGTCAGTCACTGTATCGTGACTGGCTGATATAAAACCAACTATGTAACACACTGGTTCATTTTAATGAGACTTAATTTAAAGAAAAAATTAAATACTACTTTACACCACTTTGCGTCACTTTAAGGTACTGCGTGTTTTGTTTTAAATACTTAAGAGTTTTTAGTTTCTAGATTAACGTGACATTATGACACTTACATTAATTGGCTCCCTACTATTTCTATATCTTGTCAACAACATTTCAGCCTGTGCAGTTTGTAAATACTATAAAAACTGATAATCCTCGATCTTTAATTGACATGAGGAGCATTTTAGGAGCAAGAATTTTTAACAAAATGGAAAATTCAACAGCCCAGAACTGTACACTATTGTAACCTCTATATTTTGCACAACATGTACACTTGATACTGATTATGGTTATGATTTAACACCACTTGTCAAATGCTGACAGGCCTAAACAAAAGCAGCATGGCCCAAACGTGGCCTTCAAGACCCAATTTGGACAGCCCTGACCTGACTGGACCGGCTTATACATGAAATGGGTAATTTAGTTGGTAAATCATTCTTTATGTCCATGCGGTCCATGATTTCTTGGCGCTTCGGCTTCAAAACAAGGCCCCCCCTTGTCACCGTCTACACTACTCCCAGCCGTTCTCTGATTGGTCCATCTTTAAACCGCTGGGATCAAGCAAGGCTACAGCTAATTTGTTTGTGAGGCTTGTTAACATTTGGTTTTGTGACTTTCCACATCTCTTCTCTCCTCTGGTGGCTGTTGTGTAAGATCATACCCACAGTGGGACAAGATCCAAACCTCTGGGTGCGTAAGACTTTGATAACGGCCTGACCTACCTCCATCTTTGGAGCAGAGGTTGAGCAGGTTGTGCACCGTATCCATCATCTCCTGCTGCTGTCTCTGCAGGACTGTGCTGTTTCCCGTGGCCCGGCTCAGCTGGGCTTCTAGTTCCCTGATAACCCCGCTCTGCCTCCCCACCAGGGTCTGCAGACTCCCCTTCTCCTGCTTCAGCGTCTCCA
Organism: Apogon talboti; assembly: GCA_037367365.1. Classification (NCBI taxonomy): domain Eukaryota; kingdom Metazoa; phylum Chordata; class Actinopteri; order Kurtiformes; family Apogonidae; genus Apogon; species Apogon talboti. The sequence continues at coordinate 24,804,995 of JAPQRQ010000003.1, read as the reverse complement.
GCTCTTCACGGTGTCTCATTTCCATCTCTAAGATTTTCTGCTCCAGGAGGCTAAGAGGGAAAAAAAAAATAAATCAAGTCGAGGTTGTTATTGAAGATGGAAAACCTTTGAATTACAATTACAGGCTTTTCAGATCCTCTGGAATTATTCCGTTTTTATGATACTTAGTATTGTTGTCTAATTTGTGCTACAATATGACCAATTATTGATTATTTAGTTTCCATCTGTTTTATTTCACTACAGCTTTCATCAATATTCTACTTGTCTTTATTAACTCCATCTACAACAAGCTGCTACTCTGTGAAAGACACTACACATTTAATCTAAATTAAGTGATATAATCCCTTCACTTGAATTGATTTTTCATCCCATTGTGTGATATGGGAGCTCCAACGCAGGAACTTTCCACAAGAGACATATAAATAATGATGTCTGTAAAATAAGCATGTTCCTCCCATGCACACAATTTGCTGATTCATCTGAATTATCTTTACTGTATCTGAGTATGATAATGTAATGCCTGAAACGTGATACAAGCTGACATCAAATTCATTAACCAATCATATATTTCCCTCAATTACAGATTTGGTCAAGGAAAAATAAAGGATAACACGTACAAGATGGAATAATGCCATAATTGCTCAAGCTTAGGGAAATTGTTTTCAGAAATCAATCTCCATAAGCTTTGAGAATACCTTAAAAGTCTAAAGAATCACCGGAGGGTATGCTTTCCAACAGTATTCATTTCGTTAAAATGATTGCAATGAGTCTCTATGGATACTTGGGTCACAATGAGCAAAGCGGACCAAACCCTTTTAAACACTACATCATCTATGACAATCCCACAGGACCAATCACTATAAAGAATAAGATTTGCAGACATGAAAACCTATCCAAAAGCCATATTTTAATCCCTTGATTTTGCAACTAATGCGTAGTGGTCCAACATGGAAAGCATAGCCTCATGCATCTTGACTGATTTACCTCATATCACAAAAAATATGAGCCTCGTATTATGTTGTTGTTTATATAACTGGATATCGCTTTGGAAAAAGGACAGAATATGTGGTAATCAGTGATAGCTAGTAGCAAGTGTTTGACTTTGTTTATATATTTCCACAAAGAGCCGCAGTAGTTTAAGTGCATGTTTGCTCAGTGTGACTCTCTGCTGGCCTATGCATCGTCTTTTCTTCCTCAAGTAGATCTTTGTCAAATTTGCCGTCGTGTGGATGTGCAGCCAACGCGTGTCGCTTTGTTTGCATGAAGTGTTGGTCTGTTTACCTGTTCTTGTCATGGAGCTTGCTGATCTCATTGGTCTGGACCATTAACTCTTTCTCCAGCTTGTTAGTGGAAAGAGAATTTTCCAGCAGCTGGATCTCGAGCCTGGATGTCTGATTCAAAACCTGCCATGAAAAGCAAGCGCACAAATTCTTTTAATTGCAGTATACAACTAGAATATATACACATCCTCTGCACTCGGCACTAAAGCCTTCACAGTGGAGGAGAAACACACGTTAAAGTCATTTAAGGCTCATATAAACAGGCAACTTTTAACTCAGTAAAGAATAATACCTCGAAGTTATTCATATCTTCTGTGACTTTCTATCTTAAAACATTGCAAATAGTTATCCTTTTAGTGCACTAGCATAGATTATCCACCGGTAAATCTTCAAACAGAACATAAATTACAAAAAGTTAATGGAGCCAAAGACGGGACAGGCCTTTAAACTGAATGAGTATTGTCTTTGGCCAATTTACTGGGATCTTTTTGGGCTGTAAGACATGGAATAGTTGAGTTAATGGAGCAGAGGACATATCCACTCAGTGCAAATGTTTATTAGATGGGGCAAGACTTAACAGGAGTGTAAAATATGGAGCCAAAACTTCTTTATGTATATAGTTACTCATTAGTTTCAAGGCCCTTTACCTGCGTCTCGACATCCGTTAGCTTGCGTGTCTGTTCAGCGGTCTGAGACAGGAGGTTGGTGCCCATTTCCAACATGGCTGCCGTGTGGTTGTGAACGGCACTTTGCTGCAGCTGAGCCATCTCCGTCTTCATACTCTCTTTGATGTAGTTCTCAATCTGTCAAAAAGAATAAAAATGGATGACTGGATCTTTTTTTGTTTTTTTTTTCCTTCCCCAGCTACATTTCCTGATGTACATCTAACAAAATGCACCAATAAACATTTTTGCTATCATTTGAGAAGCATTCAAGTGTAGAATAAGTTTACTCTACATAGGCACAACCAGATGTAGGTGGTTATGTTGGGATGGCAGAGGCTGAGATGGACAGATATTCACTGAGGCTTGTCTGGAAAGAACTCTTTCATCCTTATCTTTCAACCCTTCAAACTCAAACAAAAGACAAGATAAATGAGATTTGTACGCGTAACCTTTATAGAGCAATCTGGTGGTGCATTGAGCATTGCATTTTTTCCTTTTCTTCCCTCCTTTTGAAGGGTTAATTGGTCGGTGAGTTTATTACTTACTACAGCGACCTTTACTTTTGTCTCCATATTATTTACTCAATGTTTTGCATAATTTTCTGGACCTGATTATTAGATATAAGTGAACATGCCTGGAGATGGTTAGAAACATGCTTTTTTGATACCATGTTTTATAAATAAACCTGACTTGATTTGGTTTTAAGTGGTGATTTGTCCCACAGGTTGCTTTGTGGTCTGAACACACACTGAGATGATTCAATAATCGGGTGGTGGAGACATTCTCGACCACTTCATCTTTAAAAGATGTTTTGCTTTGGCTCATCAATGAGCTGTAACAGCCATTTTTCAGGAATGCATTAGCCAAGACAAATCAGCTTGAAACGGCACAACATCCCATGTGTTGGTGTCCTTAGCAACGGTTCCTAATGTGCATCTGTGGACTGAATTTAACGGTTCAGAACCCAGAATACAGAGGACGGCTGCACTAACTAGTCTGTGAAGGAAAACGGCTTACTGTGACTTAGACAAAACTTAAAAGAACGCCTAGAGATTATAGTGTATCCCTTCCTCTTCATTGAAAACAGCCCCTTCTCAGCCATTTGCACAGGTCTGCCAAGTCAAATTAGCTTTTCAATGTAATATCCCTTCTTGGCACAAGTATTAAAGTAAAATGTTTCATTTTTTCAGGTCGGATTTCAGACATAATACAGCTTCCCCTAACCGTGAACTACATGAGGCTGATATAAGTGTCACTTTCCACACAACCTCCAATGGCCTGGCCTGAGGAATTGGAAAGAAAAGTGGGAGTCTGGAATCCACAAAGTAGTAATGATGGATTACTCTGCCTGATAATGAACCGCAGTCAATGACCGTTTGGAAATGGTTTTTTAGGCCGATACAGAAATGTAAAATCTGAACGCTGTAGACAGTGTTTTACATCCTCGTAGATCTGAGTTCAAAATGTCAGTGTGTAAACCTCAGGAACTATAACCGCTGCTCTGTGCATCTTACGCCACACACTTTGCACCGCAACGAACCTATTTGCAGATACACGTACTAGAGAATGGCAGCGACAGGCCTCGCACACACCGAGTCACCTTGAGAGACAAGGTACACAGCGTTGACAGAAACCTAAGCCCAACATGAACTTCATGGTTTGTCTCTTAGGGAATGTGGCTGACTCATGGCTATATCTGGTGGGGATCATAAATGGAAAGTACCAAGGAGAAACAAGATTATACAAACACGCCCAATCATGTAAAATCACCACTTAGGAAGCCATAAAATAGGTCTATGTGGGTGTTGTGGCTTATTTAGATGGTTTCTAACCTCGACTTCACTTAAACGCTCTGCTTTTCCAGTCAGTGACTACCAACAGCAACTATTGCCTGCAAAAAAAGCACAATACTTCATTGCCAGAAGTGCAACACAAATTAGTGTCAGGTTTGAGATGGTGAAATAAATATGATGGTATAATGAGAGCGTGAAGGTTGTGGTGCTTTACTTATATGCGAGGTTTTTTAATGCCAGTGACTGATTTTCTTCCAAAATGTCAGGTAACTTAAACACTTTCAGTTAATCTAGAACAAATCCATTTAATTCATGGTTTGAGTCACTGGTTTATTCTTGGAATTTTGTAAAGAGTCACGCCAATAGAATGACAGAACCAAATGGTATTGTTGTTTTTGATGCTCATTAAATGTTTCAGTGTCAGGCCAAAAGCTTGAAGCTTGAGGAATGTGGCGTTTGCTGTATGAGTGGTCCCATCAACGAACCAGAGTAAAACACATCAGGGTCATCAGCTCCAAAAAGTAGATCATACGAGGGTAATTCAAAAAGTTCTAAGACAAATGCCATAAATTCAAACTGAGTCAAACTAGTTCAACAAAATTCTGTCAAGAAGGAATTTTTCGGTGGAAACATCGCTTGCATAAGTGTATTGACATAGGCGGATGTTATGTAGAAAAATAATTTACTTTCAAAAGTAATTTTTTTAAAAATTTGTCTTAGAACTTTTGAATTACCCTCATAGGGATCTTCTTACTTTTAAAAAATGACAGTGACATTTGCAATTCACAATTTCTCTTATGTAAAAAAAATACAATACTAAAGAGCATTTATGACCCTTTTTCCTGCAACTATATCAACAGGTAAACCAGACATTTTGAAGAGAAACACTTTTGATAAATCACAACTTTGTTTTCCTGGCTGTGCTACGGAACATACAATATCCTATAAATGAAACTAAATATGGTTATCTAGATGGAAGCAAGACGCCATCCCATTGTTTCAATTTCCTCTAATATACTGTATTCAAAGTGTATTTAAGTACATTTCTTGTGCCTGAATATTTTAAAATGCTAATTTATTTGGTGCACTACCATTTTTTTTCCAGCAAACACTTTATTAGGTTCCAAATACCTTTTAAATGGATGATCACGGAGTACTACAATGGACCTTATGCACATTTTTTTTCCTCATGATTTTGTTTTCAGAGCAATAAGAACAACATATGTGGGATTCTCCTTGGGATTCATCAAACATGAGCCGACAGAGCTGAAATGTGAGCAGGAGAATCACCGTCCCAGAAAAATGCAAAGCATAACAAGAGATCACAAATGGAATTAATGCTCCAGAAGTCAAAACTCGTACTAAAATGAAGAATAGTCTAATTTAAAACACTGGCAGGCATGTGCAGTGTCAGTATAATGATGCAGTGTGCTCCACTGAGAGGTTTGCATCGGTTTGTGGTTGGAAGACACCTCCTGCTGGGTCCGAGGGCTGCTGAAGTGGTATCATAAGGCATGGTACAGAAAACAGCCCAGATCATGTACATTAAAGCTGAATTTCTGTTGAAAGGTAGTACATCTATGGATATTCTGTTATAACATTTACCAGTACGTCTTCCATCTCCATCAGTATCCAACCATGTTGTGCAGCATTTAACCCTTGGTTGGTCACATGGCCTATTCAAACATGAATGGTCACGTGGGGTGTATGCACACCCCAATACTAAAATATTTAAAAGGTTAAACATACAACTTTTTTATTGATTCAGGATACATTTACAAACACAATGAAACAATTTAAAACAACTACAACCTTATTTATAGCAAAAAAACATCATATAAGCTATATTTA